>LOEQ01002231.1:88183-105203 GCA_001685075.1 Bramus lutescens | reverse complement strand
AGACCCTGTGACTTGTGGAGCACAAGGACTCTGCTCTCCATTGCTGTAACACTGTGGGCTGCCAGAGATGACAAGTATTGATGCTGGAGTTCAAGAAATACAGTGTGGCTGAGGAGGGACCTGAGGCACAGTCTCCACAAGACAGTGAGATATGCACAACAGGAGCAGCCCCTAATGGAGGTAAGAACTGAGCTGTGCACTCAGGCCTCAACTGCAGATCATCAGGGCATTGAAATTAATTGGAGTATGGGAGCAGGAACTCGGTACATCCAGAAGGTTATTTCAAATAAAGGCATTACAGTCTGCTTTGACTTTCTGTCTCTTTAAATGTGACTATCTTCAATTCTATACCACTTAATTTGTAATTATTCTCTTAATCAAAGAGAGCTGGGGAGAGGAGGACAATTGTCTACAATGAGTGATCAGGTTAAATGGGCTAACAGCTTTAAGTGCCCACAATAATGCCTGTCCCATAGTAAATAATAGTTAAGTAAAATAATGAACAACAACTAGGAGTTAGCTTTGTTATGACACACACTAGAAGTAGATTTGTAACCTTTAAAATTGGGCTGCGCAGGGCAGTGGTAGCACACACCTTTAATCCCAGTACTAGGGAGGCAGAGACAGGCAGATCTCGGTGAGTTCGAGGCCAGCCTGGTCTACAGAGTGAGTTCCAGGATACAGGGCAAACCCTGTCTCAGAAAACAAAAACAAACAGACAAACAAACGAAAACTGGGCTGTAAAGTTTACTTCAAGAAAAGCTCATTGATGGCTTAGTAAAAACCCAGGTAAAGGTCCTCATTAACATCAGTTAACTAGGACTTTATTTGTATATTCTATTGCAAATGGAAAATTTACTAGGCCTAAAGACATGGTGGTAATAAGCTAGAAGTTACAACGGCTTTGCAAAGACTGCATCCCAGGGCTGGCGACAGGGCTGGGTAAGGGGATTTGTATCCAAGTCTGATGATCTGAGTTTGAACCCTAGGGCTCAGTCATGAGGGAACCAATCCCCAGAGGCAGGACACAGCACGTTACTGCCCACCCTGCCAAGCCTGCCAGTTACTGAAGCAGTGTGGGAGCTCACAAGTAGCACTGACCCTCTGCCTTGTGCTTATAAAGCAAGGAACCATGGTGGCCATGGGCCTTATAATGAACAATGACTGAGGCAGTTCTGGCTCTTTCCAGAACAGATGCATGGAATTTGAGTAGCGCTCAAGACCTGCCCTGGAGATAGGTGGAAGCAAAATGTCCCAACTATGGAATAAGCAATTATCCCTCATAAATGCTGACATTTGATCCCAAGAGGACACCATGGTCTGTCCTTTACATTTAGGTCTACATTTTTAGAAAGTAGGCTTCGGTGTTATGTACCGCATGCTTCAGATCCTACTATGCCTCTAAATCTGGCTGGACACCTGTATCATGAACATGGGCAGAGTGTTGTCCTAAGTTCTAGAAACCATTCTTTCAAGTTCCTGACCCTTAAGAGGGTTGTGGGACCCAAATCTGTAACCCAGTTGGACAGAGCGGGAGTCCCTTGGACACTGACTATTTACATCTAAACTTGGAGCAGTCTTGCAGGATTGAGCCTTTTCCTTAAGGATCTGCACTTACTCTGGGTTGATTTAGAACTGAATCGCACTATGGGATGCCCAGCTAGTATCTAAGAAGTTGAAAAGTTGGCTGTTGGCGTGGAGAAAAGTCTCTTGGTGCAGTAACAGAGGCCTCACACACCAAATGTTTGCAGTGCTTTTCACAGCTTAAGTCACCTGCCTTCCTAAGCCTATCTTACACTGGGAGTTCCCAGGAGGCAGGAAGGCTGGAGGGCCCTAGCCCTATATTCTAACAGCTCTGGGTGTCTGCCTAAAGGTCTGCTAAGGCAGACTGAACTGACTTGGTCTTCTACGAAGTGGCAGAGGGTATACAAATATGGAAATGATAAAGAGAGGTTCCGTCTAAGCATCAGGTGCCCAATAGGACTCAGCATGCCAATGAACATGGTAAACCACGGTGGCTTGAGCTCCCTCTTTGAGCCCAGCTGGGGCCCTGTCAGGTATTTGCAAGCTGGAGGCCCCCCAAAGCTGTGCACACCAGGGTCAGGCACCTTACAACTCTTGCCTCAGTGGGATCCCCTCACTCTGAATCTAGGTGGTGCCTGGCCAGCAGCTCCTTGAAGGCAAGTAGACACAAAGCAGAGTTCAGTTAGGTTTGCTGAAGGTGATGGGCCACACACATCAATGGCTTTGCAGGTCTAAATCTGAATTCTAGCTCTGTTATGTTATCTTACAGCCTGAGGCCTTACTCTCCCAGTGCCTCAATAACAGCACACTAAAAGAGAACTTCTAGTGATGACAGGACCACGATACTTCACTGTCCAATGCAGGGTCACTGATGAAATGCGCCCAGAGTGTCTGGGGAACTGGATGTTAAGTTGTATTTAATCTGGATCACTTTGGCTACCATCCTGGATGGCATATTTGTCACTAAACATGGCACCTTCCCTGGTTGGCTGTGAATACTGGCTCCTGGGACACACTGAGCACTTGTTAATGCTAGTTTTAAGTGTTAACGCTGAGCATTTAATTACCAGAAAGGTAGTTAAATACTAATTTATATTTTTGGTGCTGGGAATGAACCCAGGACCTCATGCATATTGGGGAAGTACTTTGACACTCAACTATACCCCTGGCTTTGAAATTGTTTTAAAAGAAACTGATATGCCATTAATATGTATAATTTTTGTATCAGTTAAACAATTTAAATAGAAAGATGCTCTAGATTAATTTCCATGGCTATGATAAACACTAACCAAAACAACTTAGGGAGGAAGGGGTTTATTTCTGCTGACAGCTTTATAGTCTATCACTGAGGGAAGGAAGAGCAGGAACTTGAAGCAAAAAAACTAACTGTAGGGCTGGAGAGATGGCTCAGCGGTTAAGAGCATTGCCTGCTCTTCCAAAGGTCCTGAGTTCAATTCCCAGCAACCATATGGTGGCTCACAACCATCTGTAATGAGGTCTGGTGCCCTCTTCTGACCTTCATGCAGAATATTGTATACATAATAAAAAAATATTTAAAAAAAACTAACTGTAGAGGAAAGCTCCTTGCCAACTTGCTCACAGGTTTAGTTAGGCCTAGATAGCTTTCTTGTGCAAGCAAGGGCGACCTGCCCAAGGAATTATGCTGACCACAGTGGGCTGAACCCTCCTACATCAATTATCAATCAAGACAATACTCCAAAGACATGTCTACAGTCCAGTATGATCTGGGTAATTCCTTAATTACCCAGATTCCTCAGGTCACTCTAGACTACGTCAAGTCGACAGTCAAAACTACCAAGACAGATGTTTCCATACTGAAAAAAGTAGAGAATCGGCAGCTTGGAGAGGGCCTCTGCCACTCCCTGACTGCTGAAACCTGCAGGTCACTCTGCCCAGGGTCTGTCTGGATCTAGGGAGCCCAAGTCCAAAGTTCAGGATTTTAGGAGCAGCTTCCAGAGGAACACTAAAATGTAAAAGCTAGAGACCTTCCAGCAATGGGAATAGCTTATGGTATGAGAACCTCAGAAGGACTTGAGCATATATGTTTACAGATCACATAAGCCAATAACACTTTGAGAAGTCATAGTTAACATACTTTGTTTGTTTTGTTTTGTCAGTGTTTGTCATTGTTTGGGAAGCCATAAAAAGATTTACAGTTCTTCTCTCTTCACCCCAATAATACACTAAGGGGAAAAGAAGATGCCCAGCTCCTACAACCTTTGAGGAAAACCAAAGCTATGTTAGTACTCCATCCTGCCCTTCCTCAGAGGGGTCAGCACATTACAGACACAGTTAGAGCCAAGACCAGGTTTACATTTTCCCCATATGTTCCCCTGTTCCAACTACAGAGTCTGATAGCTCTGACAGAGACCTGCCTGCCAAACTGTAAATACCCAGCTGGCTGACCTTGAGAGCAGGTCCAGATTCCCTCTGCTGAAAGAGCAAGAGGATCCTACTTCAGTCCTTGTGGCTGGGTGACACAGCTGCAAGGACCTGTGCCTACAGCTGGATTAGACACACAGTGAAGAAGACAGGAGATATAGCATAGAGGAGGGCATTCTCAATCCTCCTGTCTTCACTCCAAATCCTCCTCTGTATTCTTCAGATGCCTAAAACCCCACACTTAGCTTAAGGCAAATCACTACCTAAATCCACACAGCCCTAGGGCTGGTCCACATGCTGACCAAAGACAACTTTATGAGAGTCAGTTCTCTGCTTGGGAGCATGTTTTGTTGGGGAGGGTGGATTTCAAGTGAGGTGGTCTTCACTTACTGGAGCAAATATATTCAGCAAGCTTTTCTGCATTTCCACTGTGTGCTCCTTCTGCATCCAGGCCGATTTTGTTCACTGGAAAATGGATGAAGAGGTGAATTCTTTGGCAGTTACTGAAACACTTTTAATGTATAAATGGACAGACACTGTTTTCCCACTCACAGAGAAGTGTCTGTGAAGCCAAGGAAAAAGACCGCAGCTATCCTTTCCAAGATGAGGGTGTCCTGGGCACACCTTCTCTAGGCAGGAGTCTTTGTCTTAACTAGCTTCTTTGAATCCCACTTAGTTTATGTACATGATCCAAAAACAAGGGCCCTGTAGGATTGTCTTCGGCTTATGTGTAATGAGGTCAACTGTTGGCATCTGCTTATCAGTCAGGAGATGGTGAGCATTTGAGAGTCACTAAGTTTTGCAAGCATATCTTTAAAGAGCCCTCATTTTGTTAGGGAGATGTGAGCAGCTCCCTTCCAAAAAGGGTTAATGGGCTGACATGGCCAGACCAGAATGGAGGGGGCAGAGAAAACGTTTCACAACAACCAACAAGGACCCATATCACTATGGACACAGGTAACTTAGGGAGGATGCTATCCCAGCCACTCTCTCAATGTAGTCCTGGAGCTCTCTATATAGGCTAGTCTGGACTCCAACTCACAGAGATCCTCCTGCCTCTGCCTCTGGGGTGGTGGGTGGATTAAAGGATTTGCCACCATATCCAACAAAGCTCTCCTTGAAGAGAACAAGAAGCACAGGGAAGGCTCCTTTCCTTCTCCAGACAGAGGATGTGGACAAAGGCAGGGCCCCACTCAGCATTGCTACCTGCCCAGAGGAACATGACTTCCAGAGGAAAGGTGTATGGTGGGTATTGCGTTTAGGAGACATACAACTGGTACCTATGTTGTCACCAATGACAGCTTCAATGGCAACACCATCAGCTTTTCATTCCTGGAGCAGTAGAAATGTACTATGACTAAGGGAAAAGCATCCTGCAGGCATAAACTCTATTCGGAACCAAAGCTGTCCCTGCACTGCACTGCTGACCCACGCTACCAGAGACAAGTGAGCCAAGAAACCTGAAGTCCCCAGGAACTGAACAGAGAAAGGAGGACTTAATAAGACTGGCCCTTAATACAGGAGGCATGTGTGGTCCCTTATCCTTGCTTTGCCATTTCATTTCCCTCCACTTTAGCTACTCTTGGCCAACTATGGCCTGAAAATACTAAATGGAAAATTCCAGAAATAAGCAGTTCATAGGTTCCAGGCTGTACATGGTCTGAGTATGAAATCTCACCCATCCCACCTAGGATTCGAACCTTCATCTTCCCACACTCCTTACCTAGAGAAGCAGTGGCACTTCCAACCACATACACAGACTTGGCATTCCATCTGTTTTTCAGAGACTTTTCCCAGTCTGCAAAACACAGAATTACACGTGTGCTACACATACAAAGTGGCTTGCTTCTTCACTCTAAGGCCCCAGCCTTCATTTTAGCAAGAGACCGAGCACTCAGTCTCCAAAGCAAGCCAGCTACTTGCGCAAGGAGACAACAGTAACAGCACCAACAGCCCCATTCCCTCACTGAACACTCTGCCCCTGAAAACATTCTGGATGCTCCTCTATGGGACCCAGATTATGCAGTGTTCATCAAAAACCTGTAGCTCAAGACACCTGGCAGAGAGCAGACATATGACATGTTCCAGCTGGCGAGGAAAGTAACCCCATGGTTTGGGTATTATGAAGCTTACTGCAAGGCCAGGTTACCAAGGGGAAGAGAGGTCAAGGAGCTCACTACAGAATTCCAAAGCCCCAGCACTCACCATCTCCCAACTGCTTCCCCCACTGGAAGAACTCCCCATGCCTGTGTTTTGACTGTATGTGAGGTAGGTCACAGAACTGTGCATGTCTCCAGACTACATTTAGCACTCAGTGTGGAGCCTGGGTGTCAGGAAATGGGTTGGGTCACTACATACTGCTCTAATGGAGAACAAGGAACAGCCATGTCAAGAAGGTTGTAGCAGGGCCATGAAGCATTTCCCCACTTGAACAAACTATCACTTTACTCCTTCAGAGGAAGAAATTGGCACAACATATAAGTGAACATTTAAAAGGCAACTAAGGGGCTCATGAGACACAGTTCAGCAGGTAAAGACGATTGCCATCAAGCCTGATGATCTGAGTCTGATCCCTGGGACCCATGGGGTGGAAGGAGAGAAGAAGCTCCTGTGGATTGTCCTCTGATCTCTACACACATAATCACAGCATGTACCCAATAAAGAAGTAAATAATAGTAAAAATGATAAAAATAAAACAAATAAACAAATGGCAAGTGAGAGTACCCTCTCAGTCATGTCTGTGTGGGGACTCAGGCACCTGTAAGTCAGCATGCCCAGACCCTCGGTTCTGTTGGAATGCAGCTGCCTCTGGACTGCAGCATCTCAGAACAGAAACGAGAGTAAGAGTCTGGTGGACTCCAGAGCAGACCCGCCCTCACCTTTAGTTTTATTGTCCTTCTCCAGACACAGCTTCACTGCTTCCACTGCCCTGGGACTGGTGAAAATGAGTCCTCCAAAGCCTTCAGGATGAGACAGCTGCACCAAGACCAACAGATGCTGGCTTAGTCTCAGCCCCTTGAGGAACTATGAGCTCAAGCCCAAGTGCACCTGCAAAGAAGTGGGCAACTATCTAGTCCTATCCTGATTCCCCCCACCCACCTGACACTTGTCTAGTGCTGACTGTGGGCCTGGAGCCATCTAGGCTTCGGGTAAGCCACTTCATTGTCACAGCCCTTCCCTTAAGCTCCTTCTTGGGCAGAGACACACAGCTGCAACCCAGGAGATGAGCAGAACAGAGGGGCAGCCTGACCCAGCATGGGATGGGTCAGTGGAGTAAGATGCAGGCAGGAGGGCAAACTTGATCTGGATCCATAACACAGCTAGACTACCAAGGAGGTAAAACCCAGCCGAAGACTGGGCTTCAAACACAATACTTTGCTGACACTTCTTCTGAGCCAGGCACTGAGCTGCTGCATACAGCTGACTTTACTCAAGGTGTCCGCACCGCATCTTAATTTTTTGCATTACTGGGTACTGAACATGCACTGTCCACACTCAGCACACCCTCAGGCCACCATCAATCTAAAACATTTGGAGGTTTCACTGCCTGGCTCCTGCAGTATCTCTCAAGTACTGAGTACAGCAAAGTGGTGGGCAGAAGCCTTGGGCTTGGATTTGGCCCTCCTTACTGGCTAGGTGCCTGGCTTAGTTGCTACATCAGAGCTCGCTCTGAAATTGGAAACATCTGCCAAGTCTTGTGGGCACAGGCCAGTGATGGACTAAAAGGACCTTAACTCTGAAAGACATGCTGGTGGGGCCCTATCTCCAGGGCCCACAGCTTCCTGACAAAGCAGATAGAGGCACAGGGGGAGAAGCTTATGGGGAGTCTCCAGCACCCAGGTGAGTGTGTCCTGCCCTTGCGTTCATGTCTAGTGGTAAAATGAGGCTAACACTCTTGTGGCTTGGGCTGACAAGGTTTCTACAAGAGGGCGAACCCTAGCATGGGGCTCTTACCTTTTCTGACAAACTGGGAAGAGACAAAAACTCAAATGACAGAACGGGAATTAGTGTAGCTTCCAGTCCGTACAATCCCAGTTCCTGTAAATGAAAGAATGTCATTTTTGGTTGGCCAGGGCTGTCTTGAAAATGAGGAAAAGTCATGAAATCACATTAACTGTTACCTGAAAATAAGGGAACATGGCTCACTGATGTTTAGCATCCCAACCCTACCTCCATTAGCAAGGAAGTTATAGTTTAGAGGCCAAGGAATAAGGCTCAGCCACTTACCTGGATATACGGATCCTGGCCACTGCCATCATCCTTGGCATCCTTCAATAAGAGAACCTTCATTGTCCTTGGCAGTCCTTATGAGAGACACTGGAACAGAGCAAGGAAACCGATCTTAGATCTCAAAGACTGTTCCTAGGCAATGCGGGAAGGGGACAGAGGACAAGAATGATGTAATCCTCAATCGCCTGTGTGTAGCTAAATGGGTGTGGTCTTTCACAAGACCCCTGTCGCTGATAAGGCCAAAGGAGAGTGTGTTAGCAGTTGATACTGCCTGGAAAGGCAAGTGAGAGCCATTAGTGAAGTCAAGTGACAAGCAGACTCTGGCAGCCGATAGAGAAATGAGTGCCTTAATTTTGAGGAGGTAAATAAATAAGAAATGATTTCCTTTTCAAAATAAATAAACCAATAAGTCCTTCAGTAAGTCCTTCAGTTATAGTGACTTTTCCACATCTTAATACATATTTATTAAATATTACCAAGTTTCCCAAGGTAATCTATCAACCTGGAAACAATTTATCACCATGTACCATCTTACATAATTCATACCTTCTTTTCTTGTAATTTTACTTCTAGGAACAAATACAAGAATCAAACCCATGCATGAACATCAGCATGAACAATTTCATTCCAGGTGGGATGTAGTGGCACACGCTCAGTGATTAAGAGCACTGCCTCCTCTGCTAAAGATCCTCAGTTCAATTCACAGCAACCATTTGGTAGCTCACAATCATCTGTAATGAAATCTGGTGCCCTCTTCTGGCCTGCAGGCATATATGCTGGCAGAACACTGTATACATAATAAATCTTTAAAAAAAAAAAAAAGTCAAAACAAGCCAGGACTGTTTCACAAAGAAACCCTATCTTGGAAAACATAAACAAACAAATAAATAAATAAGAAAGCTAAAGCATGATGCTGTGGATAACAGGTAATCCTGTGGCCTTGCGGTGTTCTACAACCTGCTACATCCCTGCCATAGTCCCATGGTCCCAGGTTCTAGCATACAGGTCCACAGTTCTACCGAGGACATTTTAGTAATGCTTAAAAAAAAAAAAAAAAGTCAGCCTCTCACCTGTCTTTCTAGTTCGTTGTTCAGCCGTGCAATCTAATCCCCTGGGCCTGGAAGCCTCATGAGTCAAGTCTACAGGATCTACCTGAGGTTGAGTGTATGATTCCAGATACTAACACATGCTGTGAGGTGATGCAGTAGTAACTAGGGTTCTGACAGTTGTAAGGGTTACCTTTCCAGGTACCAGGAAGACTGTTCTGGGGAGGTGACATCTGAGCTGAAATCTGAATGACAACAGCAGAGGCCAGAGAACAGTCAGTGCTCTGCCGAGCCAGCGAGCGAGCAAGCACCTGGTCCTGGATTTGACCCCTGACTACCACCTGAATGATAGTAATAAGAAATGTCAGGTGTCGCAGGGAATCCAGGGCATCTCCACGAAAAAACAGGTTTGGCTCAAGAATAAAGGTCAAGGAAAGCTTTGGATTCTTTTAAGCCAGTGAATGGCTTTATTCCTAGGAGTGAGTTTCCTATCTCTTTAATGAAATGCAGTCATTTCCCCAGTTCAAAGATACTGAGTAAATTTAAGGTGTTTTTCTACAGCGTGAACAAACAACGCTAAGGAGGAAAACTTCAAAAAAGCCAATGTCTGAAAGGCCACCAGCTCCAATTTACCCATAAAGTCTCTGGACCAACTCCAACCTGGACTCAAGAAGCGGCAAGCGCTTATTACAGACTGCCCTCCACGCACAAATGTTCTCATGTCTGACTTCATTGTGCTACCCCTAATGCTCATAACCATTGCTAGTTCCATGTACACGACTCGCTTTCCTTTCTCACTTTTTCGTTATAAACGTGCTCTTGGCTGTCTTGCTGCTGGTAATTACAGAATGCGTCCTGGGCCCCAGTCCTTTCTGGCTAGCACACATATGGCTCAGCAAACCCTTTATCTCAGAGAATGCCTGCTCACAAAACTTGCTGAGCACTAGACATGCAGAAGAGCAGCTATTTGGGCATTTCACAGTCCAGTCAAACTGACAGATCAAATTGTCATAATGGACTAAGCATTTTACAATCCTCACTGAAGCCTGCAAAGCCGCTATTATCCTCATTTTACAGGAAGGGAAGCCATGGCTCTTAATCTGCCCAAGGTCAGCAGAATAAATGGTAGAGATAGAACCAGAAGCCGATCTGAAGCTCAGGGCTCATCCACCTAACTACTGGCTACCAGCTGACCTTTAAGACAAATCCTGTGCTAAGGAGGAACGAGGGAGCCAGACGTTGTTGTTGTCAATGCGCAGGGAGGCCACCTAGTTACAGGTGCCACTCTAATGCATGCCCTGACCACAGACTCCAGATTAGGGGCTGATCGATCCGAGAGCACAAGGAGAGCCTTTCCCTTTTTCCACCTTGTGAAGCAATCCAGGGGGCTGCAGAAAATGATACTGGGGAGCTGTTGTTTTGTTTTTCCTGCGTGTGCATGTGTACCTGTTGATGATAAGTGCTGTCTTCTATCATTCTTCTGCTCTGTAAGCTCAGTTTTCGAGAACAGGTCTCTCTTGAGCCACAAGCTCACTGATTAGTTGGCCAGTGAGTCGTGGATCCACCTGTCTCCATCCTACCCATCATCCCAGTACTGGGGTTACAGCTACAGTATGTGGATGCTGGGAAATGCATGTACACCAAGCATTTTACCTTCTAAGTCATCTCACATCCTGAACCTGGGGAACTGTTTAATAGTGGTGATGGCTGTGAAACAGTATGGATAAACTTAGGTAGGCCAACAACTATGTGCTTAAGTGTTAAATTTTGTAATGCATATTTTACCATAATGAAAAAAACCAGTAAGACTTGGGGGGAATTGTTCTTGAGTTTCTGTGCAATTCTATGGATATGCTTTAAATCTTTTTTCTATTATTAGCTTGTGATAGGTACTCATTAAAGGAACATGCTTTTGGACAGTTAGTTACAAAGCCCAAGACAGTCATTTTAAGTCAACTTTATCAGAAGTGGAGTCCTGGTGTCATTACTGTCTACGATATAGCCTGGTAAGACACAAAACGCCCAGGACACCTGAATCTCACATACTACCATCATGGGGACTCAGAGTTAATGGGAGCCTTGGTATCCTGATGAAGGACCACTGGGGTTATTCACAGTCCCTGAGTTTCTCTGGCAAAGGCTTCCTTACTTCTAGGGGCAGCTCACTCTGGTTTGGGAATCAAACATATCTCATATGCTGCTGTTATTTTACAGAGAAAAGGGAGAACTGCAGAGCTTCTTGCTAGGAAGCTAATGTTTTCCCTAGTTAATGATCGATAACCTTTACAAGGAGCTGCGAGTCGGTCGACTGTGTGATAACCCTGACCGTAGACCTGATTTATCTGATACAAGTTTTAACCGTCAGGATATTCCTTGCAAAAATCTGGCTTCTGTTGAACTCTGAAACGTTGGACCAGTAATTCATTTAGCCACAAGCAGTGGGCAGAGGAGGGGTACATTCGCTAACTTGCCGCAATCCCTTTCTTTCTGTTCTATTCTTACCAAACAAGTCTTTTAAAGACACCGTTGGCCCGTGGCAGCAAAAGACCTCTTGTCTTTTTAGAACTTTTTTATGGCGATGGCGCGGGATCGGCCCCTGCCAGGATCAGCGGACCTTATGGCGCGGACTCCCACCAGTGCCGGTCAGCTCCTAGTTGGCAGCTGCACCGGGTCCCTGCTCCGCGGTGACACGGATCGCTAGGGCCGGCGTGCACGTCCACGGGCCTGAGTCCTAGTCGGGTCCTGGGCCCGACACCCACCTCACGGGCTAAGAAGCAGGACCGAGCTACACGCCGCGGGGCAGGAACCTCGCGATCCCAGCCGAGGCTGCTAAAAGCACAGACAACCAGAAGCCGCCCCTCACCCCGCAGCCAGGTGGACCCGCGCTCGTACCTCAGGCGCGTAGGGCACCCGCCCACATCTGGCTGTGTACGCGCACTGGCCTCCAGGCGTCGGCGGAAGGGACGCAGAAGGATGGGCTAAACCACTGCGCACAAGGGGGGAGACCCGGAAAGAATTAGGAGGGCGGGAGGATGGAGAGAAGAAGAGGAGGTCTGACCATGACCCCAGTGGGGAGGACAAACGGGCAGATTAGTCCTGTAGGACTCATCCGCGCCGCTCTCTATGTCGCACCGACTTCCCGGCGAACTTCTTGGTCCTGTCTACCTCTAGTCCGGAAGAGAGAGTCCGGAAGGAAAGGGGCGGGACTTGCTCAGGCGCAGTGTGACCGGCGTCATGGCTTCCAGCGCTAAGAAGCGAGCGGTGGGAAACGGGGTTCAGCGGCTGGGAGCGCAGGGCCACCATGAGGAGGAAGAAGAGGATGAGGTGGAAGATGAAGAAGACGATGAAAACAGTGACGAAGAAGAGGATGAAGACGAGATCGTGGACGAGGTGAGGCACACGTGATCATATTTTTGGTGTAGATCTGAGTGGGGAGAAAACATTCAGGCACCCGAAGCTGTGGGAAAATGACAGTGGTTGGGGAGTTATTTCCCGGTTTCCCGTCGCTGTGGTTCAGGTGCTAAACTGGACGTGACACGTTCTTACTTCACGCTTTCCTACACATGATTCCCTTAAATCCTTCCCGACTGAGCCCGCCAACACCCCCCTTCCATACTTGTACTTCTTTCATTAACATGGAAAATCTAACATTGGCTGCCAATGACTAAAAATGTGTGTACTGTAATCATAAACTGGGAGAAGGGAACCTCAGATGAGGGTTTGCCTCCATCACATTGACCCGTCTGCTTGTCTGTGGGTATTTGCTTAATTAATGATGCACGTGGGAGAGTCCGGCCCACTGTGAGATGGTCTTGGGTGGTATAAACAAGCCTGTAAACAGTGGTCTCTTCTTCAGGTCTGGCCTTGAGCACCTGTCCTAACTTCCTGCCAGGAGGAATAATTACCGGGAAGTGTAAGATAAAAGAAAGCCTTTCCTTCCCAGGTTGCTTTTGGTCGAGCTGTTTATCATAGAAAAGGAAAGAATGCCAACAAAAAGAATAATATTGCATCAATATAAGCACTTGCGTACTCTCTTGGTGGGAGTATAAATCTGTGCGATCTCTTTGGAGGGTAATCTGGCAAGAATTATCAAAATTTAAAGTGCATCTAACTCCTGGCTTCGTAATTTACCCTCTAGAAATTGACAGTGATAATAACAGTATTAAACATACCCCCAGGGTCTGCATTTTGTATTAACTCATTTAATTCTCATATCAGCGCCATGAACTTAGGAATTATCGCTGTTTTACAAGTGAGACCACAGAGCAAGTTAAGGGAAAATGTGTATATATAGTTGTGTGGAGGAAAAAAGAAACAGCGGGGGTGGGGGTCAGGGATCCATCAGCTTGTGTGTGCGCTTTGAGAACAGGTGTATGGCGCTAAGGCTAGGAAAAGGCTTTCTCACTCAGACCTTAGCAGTCAGAGTAGCTTTTGCCCCTCACATATGCCTATAAATTCCTTTGTGTGTGTGTTTTGCCTGTATATACATGTATCACATGCATGCTGTGCCCACAGAGGCCATACAAGGCATTGGATCCCTTGGGGTTGGAGTTACAGATGGTTGTGGGACTCCATGTAGATGCTGAGAATCAAACCTGGGTCTTCTGGAAGAGCAGCCAATGCTCTTAATTTCTGAGCCAGCCCCCAGCCCAACAGAAGAAATTGTTAGAGGGCTTTTAGGGCAGGTCTCCATTTTGAAATCCTTAGTGGGTTTTCTTTATTTAATTGAAGAAGGCTTTCATTTTCTGATACATTTATTCACCCACAATTAATTTCTCTGATGTAAAAGACTATGAAAATTTTCTTGGAAGATCAGAATCAATCTCAAATCTTTTGTTGTTGTTTGAGACAGGGTTTCTCTGTGTAGCTTTTTGGAGCCTGTCCTGGCACTCACTCTGTATACCAGGCTGGCTTCAAACAGAGATCCACCTACTTCTGCCTCCCAAGTACTGGGATTAAAAGCATGTGCCGCCACTGCCCGGCTCAAATCATTTTTTCAAAACAATGGTGTATCAGGAATAAAGGAACACACATAGTTCAGGTCCTATAGAGCCTAACTTCAAGGACAGACACAGACGGAGGTAGCTGGCTTTTTCTCTTAGATTCTTTTGCTAGCTGCTTACTAAGGAAGTTAGGGGGCTGGGGACAGGTGCCTTCTTCTAGCCTCTTCATTTCACCTTAGGGGCTAGTATTGCTGTTCCCCATGCCAGGAAACCTCCTCCCGTATTCTCGGCTCATGCCACTTTTTAAAGCAAGCTTTTCTTGACATCTGATTTCCTAGTTTTAAGCTATAACAGCACAGTGTAGCTTTTCTAAAAAAGGTATGTATGTATGTATGTGTATATATATCTATTCAATTTCATTTATTTGTATGTATATATGTGTGTAAATGTCAGAGGGTGCTGTAGGAGTTGGTTGTCTCACTCTACCATGTGGGTCACAAGGAAGAAACTCTGTTCGTCAGGCTCGGTGGCAGTGCCTTTTCCCCTGAGCTCTCTTACCATCATCCCTATCTGCTTTTACAAAATCATTTATGACCCCTACTCTCGTGTGTGTGCGCATACGCACACTCATGCCACAGTATAGGTGTGGAAGTCAGAAGACAATTTGTAGCACGCAGTTCTGTCTTCCCACCATCTTAGTCCAGGGACTCAGCACTCTCTCCAGCCCGCCCACCCCTGCCCCCCGCCTTTTGAATGGCACATAGAGTTGCAACTTTAGACTCTTCTGTCTTCCTGTGTCTGCTCCACAGCAGCAGAGTCATTCACATCTGCTTTGCTCACCAGTTCATCACCTACCTATTTATTTACTTGTTTGGCCTTGAACTCGTGTTGTAACCCAACTTTACCTTGAACTCCCCAATCTCCCTGCTTCACCCTCCCTGGAGCGCTGAGATCACAGGCCTGTGCCACAAGGCGTGGCTTCACAAGTGCTTGGAACCCTCTGTTACTTAGTAAATATTTGCTAAGTGAACAAAGTACAGCTTCACATCTATGGGCAAATTAAACTTTGGTAATTCTGTAGACTTGAAGTGAGCGAGTCTTTACAGGTGCTTTTGGAAGCCAGGTGAAGAATCATTTGAATTCCCTTTATCTGGAGGACACATTTATCACCGTGTTTTGTTCCTTCAGGCTTTACATCACATGAGGAAATGGCATAAACAGCCTTTGCAATCTGTACAGGTGGCAACTTGGAAGTATTTACCTTTTTTTTTAATTATTCTTTTTTCTTTGAGAATGAGTCTCTCTGTGAACAGGATGACCTCAAAATGCAGTTGGGATTGTAGACCTGTAGCAGCCTCCTGGTTTTAGGCTTGCATGTTTCGAAGCCTGACATTGATAGTTATCTAGGTAACCTTCCCTCCCTCCCTTCCCTGTTTTCAAACAGTGTCTTGCTATTGCTGTGTAGCCTGGGCTGGTCTCAGCTTATTGATTGTCCTTCCTCTGTCTCCCAAGTTGCTGGTTTGCACTGTCACATTAGACTAACATGTCATGTTTTCTCCACTCCACCTCCCTGAGGTGGTTTCTGCAGGTAGAGAGGAGCCCTAAAAGAATGGAAACTGAGGGAAAAGAAAAATTTGCAGAATTGAAATGCTACCTGCATCATTTCTAAATCTGTGATGATCTATTTACAGGAAGTGAATATTGAATTTGAAGCTTACTCCATCTCAGATAACGATTATGGCGGAATTAAGAAATTACTGCAGCAGGTATGGTCTTTTCAGAATCCCCACGCCTGTCTTCTGTTCTTTGCTGAAGGAATCTTTCCTTTTCTAGGGTAGATGACTCTTTGTGCCTCTTCACTCTGCCCCGCCCCTGGTTACTGTGTTTAAGTTTGCCGTGTCCTGGAATGCTTTCCTTTTCATGTGCTTACTGCCTGAGATACCGCTATTCCCTTTCCTATAGTTCACATCCAAACTAGGGAGGAAGCGTTTGGTTTACAGTTCAGAGGGGATGCTGTCCACCATGGCAGGGAAACAGGGTAATAAGGGCCTGAGGCCAGCCTCACATAGCATCAGTAGCTCAGAAGCAGGGCATCAGTCCTTATATGATAGCCACATAACTGCACCTGCTGCTGCCTGTACTCTGCCTTTACCTCTGATAACATGGCCCGTGTTTATCATCCCTCCATGCCTGTTTGTTGACCACTGTTGGCTGTGTCTTTTCTGGAATTTCTTCCACTGTGGATTTTTTTTTCTTCCTAGGGTTACTTTTCTCAGCCATCTCGATCAGGTTATTACATCTTATTGCTTTTGTTTAGATAACAGAATCAATGTGTTACTAGAAATTGTGCTTTGATTTTAATTTGAAATATTTTTTTCTCCTTTAAGCTTTTCCTGAAAGCTCCCGTGAACACTGCAGAGCTAACAGATCTGTTGATTCAACAGAACCACATTGGGAGCGTGATTAAGGTAAGTGGGGCGATTGATACTATGGGGACTTCGTCCTCTTTGGCTCCAGCTGAAAGAAGGACTAGCGAGGACTGCCCAGAGGGCACTGCAGTGGTCCAGAGATGTTAGATGCAGGACTCCAGGCATCAGCGATTGGGGGAGGGGGGGAGAAGAGGGCTGATTTAGAAGATACCTGGGAGGTGAAATATGATATGGTTTAGTGTACTCGGTTCTGAGTGACAGAATAGTCAAGGATGATGCACAAGTTCCTGCTAGAACAATGAGGTTAGCAAACATAGAAGAAAGGTTGAGGGGATGACCACAACATGGGGTTTGTACACTTTGAGTTTGGGGTGTGAAGGCGTAAGTCATCAACAATCCCACACCAGTTGGGATTTAAAGGGGTATTTATTTTAAGGGTAAAACT
>LOEQ01002231.1:68889-80140 GCA_001685075.1 Bramus lutescens | reverse complement strand
CACACCTGTAGCAGCTGCTTAGCTGCTGTGAGCCCAGTGTACTGGAGTGTCAGAAGCACGTTTCCCAGCTCATGGCTATAGGGAGGGAGGCGCAGGAGATTGTATTAGCATCTGCACTTCCTTCTCTGTACAGATGTGAACTGCTGGAGACCCAGAGCTAGCGGGAAGCCGTTAGCATCTATCCTCTGATCATCTCATACTTCATCTGGTAAGGCCCTACCAGGCTCACCTGGGAGTTCATTATGTCATGTTAGTTCCTTGTCTACCTTGGATGCAAATTTCTTTTAATCCAAATGTACTAGTCTGATTGTGTTTCAAGGGACTTTCTTAGCACCTGCAATTGCATCTTGACTGAAGACTGCAGATGGCCTTGGCCCAATGGACAGCAGGCCCTCATCTACCCTGTCCTGTCTTCTTGTCCCACAGAGTAGCAAGAGTACATACTTGGTCAGACACCATCACTCAGCCTGGTTCTCAAAAGCCGATCACTGTCCCTCTAGTCCACTTTAGAAACACTGATCGCTGCTCCTCATAGGATCCTACTGCCTTGCAAACTGAGCTTAAGATTTTTCCATATTTCATATTTTTTTAAATACAATCTTCTGGAGCAAAGGAAGTAGAGGCTGGTCTGTGGGAAGCAGAAGAGCCTTCTGTGGGGAATCCTCTGTCCCTTGTCCTGGAAGAGGTGCTGCCAGCTCCCCCAGCAGCGGGCCCTCTCCTGTGACACTGTGAAAGCCACTGCAGTTCAGGGACAAAGAGGGTAGCAGGGATGTCTGCCCCGCCCTCCCCCTTGCCCCATACTCTGTCTCTGTTACTGTACTTCAGGCTTGCTGCTTCTGAGCTCGCTGCTCAGAGTACTAAAGCTCCCCAAATCTAGACCTGTGCTGTGACATGCTAGATGTCCGAGCGGCTGGTGGGACTATCAGAAGGAAGGCTACAGATAACAATTCAAATATCTGAGCCTCAACTGGGGAATGGGGAAGGAACGGGAAAGTGGTTTCTGGGGATCATGTTCACGTACGTTCATTGGTAGAGTTCAAAGCTGTGTCTTGGTAGGCCCTGTAGACATTGATGAGCGTAAAGTGATCACCTTCAGGGTGCAAGAACGTTTTCCAGCAAGTCTCAGCAGCCTCCTCAGCACCTTGAGGCACGTGCAAAAAGCAACTGGGAGCTTTAAGATGCAAAAGGTCACAGTTAGCAATGCAGAGGACACTTCATCCTGGCCCAGCATGCCCAGAGGCAGGACTCCTGTCTATGAACCCACTCCTATCTTGGTTCTCTGAATCAATACATTGTTCTCAATATTCTTGTTTATTTGGAAGCCAAAGAAATTGAGAGTGAGTTGTCTTAATTCTTTCTACCTTTTGTGCATGTTGCTCTGCCAACAGCAGTTAGTACCCTGCTCATACAGTGGAGGCAGGGTGTCGGGGCCCCGCGAGTCAGACACAGGATTAGGACTACATTCTGATGTGGTGTAGCAGTTAATCCGTGCTGCTGTCAAAGACTACATGAAAGTATAGGAGCCAGTATCAATGAAGCTGGCAGGAAACAAAACCACATGTTATCTGGGAAGCGCTGTCTCATGGCTGTTTGTTGTCTGCACTACACTAGTCCTTTTGGCAAGAAGCCCGGCATGACCTTTTGAATTTTTACATTTAGGTAATTTAAAAAAAATCTCCCCTTTATAGTCTGTTAAAAACACTTTACTGCAGGGGCCATGGTGGCACATGCCTTTAATCCCAGCACTTGGGAGACAGAGGCAGGTGGATCTTTGCGTTCAAGGCCAGCTTGGTCTACAGAGTGAGTTCTAGGACAGTCAGGACTACATGGAGAAACCCTGTCTCGAAAATAAAAAGAAACAAACAAAACCACACTTTACTATCATCTGCAAAGTTAGATGGACCAACCACTGTCCCTGCTGCATACTCCGTTTAAATCTATACTTGCTGTAGATTCGTGGTACAAAAGAAGGGTCATTAAGGAGTACCTGTTACCATGGCAGCAATGGTTAACATTTCATCTACACAGTCAAATTCACAGGATGCTAAGATAGACTTTGAGAGCTGTGGATCCAGAGGAAACTCGGACATGATGATTCCAAACTCGGAAAGGTTCCCATCATTGTCCAGGGCTGCCAGGTAATCTAAATCTTCCAGTGCTTGCATCAGGCTTTCTGGGGCTAGGAAAGAGAAAAAAAAGAAAAAAGGAATATATTTTGCACAACTGAGATGGAACAGCAGGTAGGGATTTTTCATTCTTGTATAAAACAAGCAACTAAGCAACAAAACCTGTAAAGCAAGAACTGGCCAGACACTAAGTCAGCAGATTCTGAGGGGCTGACAGGGTAAGCCTTATGGCTGTCTAGATAAGGGCCCTGACAGAGTGGCAGGCTGCTGTGCAGAGGACAGCCAGGGACTCCTTGGATTTTGATGCAGTCATGATGGGTCAAAGATCCGAGACCTCTCTGGACCAGACTGCAATGCTCCAGTAGGTGTGACTGGAAGAAACATATCTGGTGCTCACATAGCATCCAGAGCAGAGCCTGCTCCCACCAGCCAACCAGCCAGAGAGCCTTCTGCAGGTTCAGAATACTGACTGTAAGCAGCCCCGGCACTAGTCTACGAAGACAGCCCTGAGCACACTTAAGGGAAGACAAAAATATTCGTTGTTCAAGAAGGCAAAAACATGTGGTCTAGAATCCAGTAAACAGGTATGACAAGGAGAACAGCAGAAAAAAGACAGCGGCCAAGAGCCACAGAAAACAGACCAGACACAGACACACAAGGTTACTGCAAACAAACTGACTTTCCCTGTCCCTCATTTCTTTCTGACTTAGATTACACGGGCACCAGTACTGCTTGTTATATCCGCTCAGTTCCCACGAAGAAGTCCATTTAGTATCTATCTTTGTGGAATCAAGTTGTATTAAATATGCTTTTCTACCTCTCTGCTACCTGGTATTCAAATAAAGGCTACACAGGGAAGCCAACTCCTGTTGTGCCTTCTGTTGGTCTTAGCACTGGCATGTATGTGGTGTGGGAGACGGCACCCATAGGCCCAACCATAGGCATCCACAAAGCAACTGAACCTGCCTATGCCAGGGAGCTTTTAGGCGACTGACAGGAAAAAAAAAATCACTTATCGCTTACTTGCTATTTACACTTTGACCACTGAAGGTAACTCAAAATTTAAGGCAAAATGAGAAACTCTACAGCCTGCTCACAAGCTCTGATTTGATTAGATTCCCACTAAGGTCAAGAGGCCAGGAAAGCTTTAAGAAACCACTAGTGTGGTCTGGGATACACCAATGCTGCCTTGCAGCCTTGCTGGGGGAGAGAGAACAGAGCAACTGAGGCAAGAGACCAGGAACAGACAGGTGATCAGAAGCCATCACAGGGAGCTCTATTGAAAGTGACACCCCCCTACTACAGGGAGAAGTGAACCTTTTGTTTCTGATTTCTTTTTTTTCACCATCAAAATTTAATACGAAGCAGAATGGCCTTCTCTTTATCTCTGGGGACTCTGGGCCTGACCACACTGGTGAACACAGAACCTTGAGAGTTTGCAGTGCCAGGAAGGAAACAGGCTACTTAGAAAAGAAGTCCAAGAGTTCCATCAGAGAGCTGTGGGTCCCGAAGGGACAGCTGATGTGCTACAGAGGGGCCGGCAGCAGCTGAAGAAAGGACTGGGAACGCTGGCCTCACCAGGGAGCACCTTGGAGACAGCAAAGCTGTGTGATGGGCTATAGGCCCCACGACGACTCCGCACGAGCATACAGTTCCACAGACAGGCTCTGTTCCCAAAGAGCACTGACTACTCATTTTAATGTTCTGAAGTTGAGTTGGCTGCTCACAAAGTTGACAGAAGGACAGAAATGACTTCAGAACTGTGCTCCTGGGCCTCGTGCAAAGCTTTTCTCATGCGTTTATCATAAAGGAGGAACGGGTTAATGCTCATGGATGGCACATGTGAGGGGTTCTAACACCTAACACCTAACCCAACAGCGCTTGCTATACTACATTCTAAGACATCTCCCCAGTGTTGCCCATAAAAGTACATTTAAGAGTAGAATGGCCTGGATGAAGGTTTTTCAATGGCAGTGTTCCCTGAATGCAAATCATGGTAGACAGTAAATGAATGGTCAGAGCAAGGCCACCTCATTGTAGAACAAGACTGCTTTATTCTAAAAGTAGCTTCAAGAGGAACGAAACAGCCTTCTTATTAGACATTCTTGTCAATGACGGCTCTGCTTTCTGTGGAATGTCACTGCAAGCTCACAGGCTTCCCTTCCCGCGGTCACTCACAGATATCTGAGGGACTACAATCACATTTCCTCACTGTTCCATGCATTCACTCTACCCAGAAGGAATCCCAAACAAACTCCTGCATGTGCCTGTCTTTTCCTTCCATCAATCAGTGGGGCAGGTCTTAACTAGGCAGCTGGTGACTGGTAAAAAGGATCAAGTCCCTCTGTGGGAGGGGCTGACTGAGCAACAGTATGGGTTCTGTGAGGGAGGCAGCATGCTCTTGTCAGCAGAGCTGACGCAACTCCAAAAGGCCAAGGCCAGTAGTCTTACTGGGATGGAGGAGCCTGACTCAGGGCACTATGGTGCCACCACCTCATCGCTGGGACTCATTATCTGTTTGCACACCCATGGAAACTGCCTTCTGCAGTCCAGGGCAGGTAGCCTTGGGATTTTGAGCTCAGTAAGGAGTGTCTCACACCTGCAATACCAAACATTTGCCGAACCCTGGTCACTTTTCTAAGGCATAAAAATATATGAACTAACTGGCCTTACCCTTGAAGCAGTTGCTTTGATTGCCTTTAATCCCAGCAGTTGGGAGGTAGAGGCAGGCAGATCTCTGTGAGTTTGAGGCCAGCCTGGTCTACAAGAACTAGTTCCAGGAAAGGCTCCAAGGGTACAGAGAAATCCTGTCTTGAAAACAAAACAAAAAACCACTATTTCCATTCTGTGCCTTTAACATCCCTCCCCTATATTTTCAGTATCTATAAAATGACTTTCATGTTTCCAAGGTGTTGCAATGGGTTTTGTCTTGGGAACTGTTCTCGACATATTCCTCTTGGCACCTGCCCCCCTTCTCTGAAGATGGTGATAAATTCTGTGTGGCCTTTGCACAGACAGTAGTGTCTGTGCGGCACCTAGCAGTCAGTGGGGGGAAACACTTGCAGCGCAAGCCTGTCAGCCCAGACTCCACCCTGGAACCCACGCGGTGGAAAGAGAACTGGCTCAAGTTGTCTGGCTGCCACAAATGAATGCATCCTAGCTGTGGCCTTCACAGGTACAGTGGTTGTACGGTTTCTTAGCTCTGGACTGTTCTGGAGGCAACATGCAGCAGGCATCCTGCTTGCAGAAAGGAACCCTTCCCTAGCCAGAGCTCCAGGTGCAGCCGGAGTGATCACCCAGCCAAGCTAGCAGGTGGCTTTCTCTCACTCTCCCAGGCACAGGCTGTGGCGCATTAAGACCAATCTGTGTTTCAAAGGAGACTGTCCAGTTTACAGTGCTTTACATACCGTGATGTTAGAAGATCTGGGCTCACTGACTAGGGAATCGGAATGTCCAATGAAAAATGTGTACCCAAGCCCTGATGGGGCCAGACCTGGATCCCTCTTCCAAACCCAGCCCCTTCCCCAGAGCCCTGATGGGGCCACTTCAGAGCTGGATCCCTCTTCCAAACCCAGCCCCTGCCCCAGAGCCCTGATGGGGCCACTTCAGAGCTGGTTCCCTCTTCCGAGTCCAGCCCCTGCCTTCACTTTGTGTTTTCTCCAGGCTCTCCCTTACCTTGCCCTATATGCCAAGCTAGAACTAAGTTGGATATGGTTATTTTTTCTCTTTTTTTCTTTTGTTCCTTTTTTCTTTCTTTCTTTCTTTTTTTTTTTTTNTTTTTTTTTTTTTTTTTTTTTTTTTTTTTTTTTTTTTTTTTGAGACAGGGTTTCATGTAGCCCAGGCTGACCTGGAAATCCACATACAGGATGACCTTGAACATACAACTCTCTTGCCTCCATTTCCACTTCATAAATGCTGCAATTACAGGTATATACCACCATGCCTGGCTCTCAGTTTGTTTTTTTTTTTTTCAAAATCACAGAAATCCTGGTCATCCCCAAGCCAGTTTTATATGCTAATAGTAAAACAAGTTTTGATTATGACCACAGATGATATTTGGCAAATCCCTACCTAGGCACCTTTGCCTTCCAGGGACAATAAGTCTCAGCCATCTGTTTCTGCTGAGGCACTCAGCTGGTCCTGAGCTTCCTGACCCAGGTCAACAGTGGCTGTGACACTTTCATGGAGGTCTATCCTCAGGCAGCCAAGGAAGAGAAAAAAAAAAAATCCTTGATTTAGTTTTTCAAAAGAGAGGTCTGTGCCGAGGGAACTCACTTAACTGCCAGTAACCTAGTCATGCCAAGTCCATTTCCACACGGTTCACAGATCCTGAAAAGGGCAGAGTTTGCAGTGCTCAAACATTTCAATTATAAGTTGAATTAAATGCACTGCCTACAAGCATCTTCTATTTTTTTTTCCAAAATGATGAGCCAGAGTTCATGCACAGCTACATTTCCCCAAGCACAGCAGAAAACCGTTGTGTGTGTATTATCAGGAGCCAAAAATAAATGGTGACTCTGACTCCTTTGTTCCCAGTTATCAGTTTGAAGCAGCACCCAGGAGCCACACAGAGAGCAGGGATCCCAGCAGGGAGAGGGAGAGTGAGAATGAGTGCAGGAATCCCATCACAGAGCAGTCCACAGTCCAGCCTATTTTTAGGTATCTCTGATGTCTGCTTTCTTCAGAACCTTGAGCAAGCCTGATTTTTCTTCTCCCCCATATCTAGTTCACCAAACACTGCCTCTCTTAAGCAGGAAGATGCTGAGGGCGCCAAGACACGAGCAGTAGAGCTGGACGGCAATGTTCACAGGTGAAATGCACGCTGGGCTGTAGTTAGTGGTAGGGTACATGCCCATCACTCAGTCTCTAGGCCCATCCCTACCATCATGAAAAAGGAAAGTCTGGTCTGGACTGTGGCTCAGCGGTACAACACTCTCAGAGCATGCTCAGACTCTGGCTTCAATCTCTAGCAACATTAAAATGTAAAAACAATAAAAGGGTGAAAGAACTTCTGTGGAGGGGCACTTCAGGAAGGATTCCTGTAGCCGACCCATCTGTGGCCAAAGTCGACCCATCTTAAGTTCAGAGGCCATCAGGTATAAAGAAGGAAGCGGTGACACTCTCACCCCTAGATGTCATCCTTACGGCCAGGACAGAGTGAAGGAAAGCACTCGGACAAGCCTGGGTCACATAGCTCCCACTTTAAATATCCTACCTTGATGGCCTCTTGCTGACTTCTCTGTCTTAACAAAATGTGACCAAGGACACAGACATCACAGGCAGACTGCCATTGACTTCTTAAATAAGCATGACGAAAAATTTTAACCACTGGCCAAAAGTGTGGGGGAAAAGCTATTTTCACAAAGATACAAGCAAAAACTAAGAGCAACCATACTTTTTAAGTTAGAGCCCTTTATATGATGATCCAGACATTTGCCTGCTTTGTAGAAACTATACTTCAAGTCACAGAACAAAGCAAGTTACAGAAGCAGGACCCTGCTCTGACAGCCAGTGTCTCCCTGGCCATGGGGCTAGGTCCGTATCACTTTCAGGAGCATGATGGGTAGGGAAATGGGGAAGCCCCCTCACTGTGCTCAACTCATTTATAGGCACCTGCTGCCCATGCTCGGCAAGGAGCCTTGGACAAAGAACACCTAGGACAAGAGGAAACCCCAGGACTTTCAGTAGGAAACAGCAGCACTGGCCACTGTCAGGACAGATGCCACCTGCCCATTTCTGTGAGTTGCCTTGTGTCCAGTGACTCAGCTTCTCATCTATAAAGTAGAGCAAATAATAGCATCCAGTCACTGGGCTATTGTCATAAGTGATTTAACACACCAGTAAACACATACAAGTGACTGAGCTTTCAGAGAACAGGTGGGGGTCTAAACAGATATGATATGCAGACAGTGGATGCTGGTGGACCTTCCTCACCAGCTGGTGGTTGACATGGACAGCTTAGGTGGGCTTAGCCAAGTAGTGGCGGTGTTCGCCTTAATCCCGGAACTCTGGAGGCAGAAGCAGGTTAGTTTCTGAGCTTGAGGCCCACCTAGTCTACTGAATGAGATCCATGACAGTTAGGGTTATACAGAGAAACACTGTCTTGAAAAACCAGAAAGAAAGGTTAAGACATGTATAGCTAGCTGGGCAGTGGTGGCATAAGCCTTTAATCCCAGCACATGGGAGGCAGAGACAGGCAGATCTGTTTTTCTTTTGAGTATGTAATATCGCTCTGCTTTGGGCGCAGTGGCTGTCACTCAGGTAGCAGCTGCTTGGCCTGTGCTTCACTGGCCTTTCCCTCAGCACTTCAGTAGCTCTGGGGACAAGAAGAAAGCCAGGGCCAGTAGGCTCAGTCGACCCCTGGAGGAAACTGCTGCAATTAGGATCAGTCTTGTTTCAGGAGCCTCACCTCTCTTGGATGTTTGACCTAAACTGTAAAGCAGTGACATCCGAGTGCTACTGTAATTCACAGTGAAGACAGCAGGCCACTCCAGGAACGTATTGTTTACTTTCTGTTCATCTTGCCCTCCCATCCTCTCTATATCTGCCGCTCTTGCCACTTCTGACTCCACTGTCTGGAAGATAAGCTATTCTCTGGGCCGGGGAAAAGGCACAAGATGGAGGACCTGACTTCAGATCCCTAGCACCCACAAGAACAGCCAGGCTCGTGGTGCACAGCTACAGTCTCAGGAACTGGTAGCAGGGGTAGAGGTAGAAGAACCCCAGCCATGTGCTCACTGGCCAGCTAGTCAGGCCATTCAGTGAGCCTCACGCTCAATGACAGACCCTGCCTCAAACATGAACTTAAAGAGTGACACAGGAGAACACCAGACGCTAAGCTTTGGCCTTTGTGCTAGCTAGTCTTATGTCAATTGGAGAGGAGGGAACATGAAAATGCTTATATAAGATCGGCTTTTAGGTTGCCTGTAAGGCATTTTATTAATTAGTGATTGATGTGAGGAGGTCTAGTCCATTGTGGTGCCATCCCTGGGCTGGTGGTCCTGGGTTCTATAAGAAAGCACGCTGGCTGGGTAGCAGTTGTGTACGCCTTTAATCCCAGCACTCGGGAGGCAGAAGCAGGCGGATCTCTGTGAGTTTGAGGCCAGCCTGGTCTATAGAGCGAGTTCCAGGGCAGCCAGGGTTGCCACAGAGAGGCCTTGTCTCAAAAAAAAACACGAACAAAAGAAAGAAAGGAAGGGAGGAAGGAAGGAAGCAAGCAAGCAGGCTGAGCAAGTCAGTAAGCAGCACCCCTCTGCATCAGCTTCTGCCTCCAGATTTCTGTGCTGGTTGAGTTCCTGTCCTGACTTCCTCCAATGATGAACAGCAATCTGGAAGTATAAGCCACACAAATAAAGCCTTTCCTCCCCAACTTGCTTTTGGTCATAGTGTTTCAGCACGGCAAAAGTAACCCTAACCAAGATAGCCCTTGCCACACACACACACACACACACACATACACACACATCTTTAGAGAGTTTCTGCCTGTGATGGTGAGAAGGTATCAGCAGTGACCACACCCCACATGGCTTACACTGACAGGGACCACATGCTCTCGGGTACCACAGAAGGAAGAAGTAGCAGGAACAAGAAGAAAACCTGAGTGTAAAGTTACCTGGTCTGCTCATGAAGTCACAGCGGCCCAAGCCCGCGATGTCTACCCTCTTCATGAAGAGCACCATGCTGGTCAGGTTGGCTTCCTGCATTTCTGCTGGCTTAAGCAGCCTCATGTCTTTGGAGGCAAATTCTTCAGTGTACAGACAGAAAAGTTTTCCTAAAAGAAGTCAAGCGAAATGGCTTCAGTGTTGCTGTGACATACATCTCGGAAGGACTTCACATTGCTTGCTCCTGTGCCTACCACACTACCTGAGGGAGAAGACCCAAGAAGCTGCTTGCGGGTCTCTGCTTGGCTTTGGCTGATGGGCTGCAGGACGAGGGAGTTGGCTCTGATTCGGGGGTTGTATACCTTTAATAGAAACACAGCATGTTTAATAGAAACACTCCTGGAAACGCAGGAGCAGCCACCCGCCTCTTTCCAAGGTGACTGCCCCGCAGTACGCCACCACAGAAATACTGTCAGGCTTTCCTTTGGTGCCTACCAATCACCATGAGATGGGAACTGCGAGGGCCTTGACAGATGGATCTATAAGCAGCCTGTGTCCACTGTACCTCTGAAACTATGGGACCTCAGTGTCACCTGCCACAGTACTGAATTGGCACCTCTAGAGCCTCAAGCTGATGTGTGGGCATACCCTCCCCACAAATGCCACACGAAAGAGGGTTTCCAATCAACAGTGCTGTAATGCTTTGATGTTTTGTTCAGATGGACTGTTACCTCAGTGGGCCCACTTTTATGACACATCCTGGGATTTTCTGGGGAGTGTACCTACTACAAATGCCACACAGACGTAATAGCTACCCGTGTGTGTGCTTTGAAAGGGCAAGTGACAGCCTGTGCTCTAGGAATGATGAAGGAACTAAAGACTGACTCTAATGAGTCAGGCATGGCGGTGTGCAACTAGGATCCCAGCACTGGGAGGTAGAGACGGAATTTTAAGTTCAAGGCCAGCTAGGCTACAGGGCTGGCAAGAGCCTGGCTCAAAAGAGACTGACTCCTTTAAGGGAGTCTTCATATCTGCTGGGACACCAGGGTGTCACAGTAAACAAGGACATTCAGGAAGTACAGTTTTCTCAAGGGATAAAATCTGGTAATTTCCTCTGTTTCAAAAGGGTTTTTTTTGTTGTTGTTGCTTGTTTTTTCTTTTTAGTTCTAGTGTCATTAGAGCTTAAGAAACAGTATCTTTATTGTTTAAATCTAAAGATAATGATAAACATACTTTGTATGAAGCTATTTCATTTACAATTTATTTATCTTAAAAAAATTTTTTTTTGAGACAGGGTTTCTCTGTGTAGCCCTGGCTTTTCTGGAACTCACTCTGTTGACCAGGTTTGTCTCAAACTCACAGACCTGCCAGACTCTGCACCCCAGGTGCTGGGTGGGATTAAGGGTGTGCACCATCACCTCCCAGTTTTTTTTTTTTTTTTAAGATTTACTTGTTCTGTGTACAGCATTCTGTATGTCTGCAGGCCAGAAGAGGGCACCAGATCCCATTACAGATGGTTGTGAG
>LOEQ01002231.1:46686-62136 GCA_001685075.1 Bramus lutescens | reverse complement strand
AGAAAAGAAAGAAAAAAAAGTTTTTCCTTGGAGCTAAGATTCCTTTGAGGTGACAGAATCTGTAGGGCCACAGCACAAGTCCCACATGAACACATTTTAGGTGTTCTCTGTACATGCTTCATGACTCAAGGATCATCACAGCATTCCTGGTTAGAGGCCTCTACTTACACAGAGGTCTGTGTGACCGCTGTTCATTAGAAACGAGCATCCCATTGTTATCACAAGCTTATGCAAACTCACTGGTACATTTAACGTTTCCCTTCAGCTTTGTTAAGTGAAAGTATTATCCTTAAGCATCCTTATTGGACAGCTACCACCCTTCCTGTCATTAGCGGGACTCTGGGTGCTGGCACTCACTTTCCAAGGAGAAAGCTCAGGCTCACGATCCAGCTGCTCACATGAAGATGACCACTTGGGGGGTTGCTGGTGGAAGGCTGTGTCAACAGGGTACTAAGTAAGTTTGAAATGTTGTTTAAATTACAGCGAAGAGAAGTAGCTACACAGAAATCATCAGTTTGGGGCACCTGTGCAAACTGGCCCACACGCCTGATGGGGTGGGGGCAATATTAGTGATTTTATTTATGTGTTTGAGATACTGGCCTCAAACTCAAAATCTTCCAGCCTCAACCTCCTTCATTAGTGATGCAATCAATTTTTACGCCCCCCCGCCTTTGAAATGTTTTTAAAATTAAGAAAGAAATTTAAAAGCCACCTGGTAGTGAGCCACTACCATACAGATTTCTTTCTGACACAATTTATACACACACACAGATTTCTGCTTGAAGAAGGCAGTTTCATGAATTCTCCACCTATACCAGTGCTTAAAACTGAGGCCCCTGGCTGGCATTTAGATAGACACTCAAATTTGGGGAGTTTCCACCCCACCCAAAACTGTCAGGGGTAGCTGCACCAGCACAGGGTTCATGTGAACATGCTTTCCTTGGGGAGTCTGGGCAAAGAGTGCTCACTGGCCAGCCCCTAGTAATAACCCTGGGCTGAGTTTCAAGGAACTTCACACATGCCCCAGCTCACTGTAGGGAACCTGCAGGGTTTAGCCTGATGGCCTGGAGGCAGGGGGTGGGGAGTGGGAGGGTGGAAGGGGGGGTAACAACAAGCTTGCACCTGACTTCCTCTGAGGAGCCCCCTATCCTCCATTTCACTCAGCTGGCTCCTCTGTCTGCTTTCACTGTAATAACTTCAGCTGTGAGGAGATGCAGTGGAGGCCTCTGACATACCACGCCCCGCTACAGTGCCCAATACCCTTTCAAGAGAGAACCAAGAGCATCTATCTCCTAGTGTGTTTGGACCCCCCGACCAAAACACACATTTCTCATCTAACCTTCAGAATAAGTCCTGAGGGTAGACATGGCCCTCACATTGATAAATAATAGGTCAACAATTTAAGTACTCTAGCAAGGGTCACAAAGCTAGGGTCAGGCCCAAGGTCTGATTTTTTTGTTTCATTTGTTTTTTGACACAGGTTCTCATGATGTAGCCATGGTTTGCCTGGCACTCACTATGTAGGCCAGGCTGACCTCCAACCTCCTACCATATACAGGAATTAAAGGCGTGCACCACCACATCCAGCTCAGGGTTAAGGTTCAAAACAGGTGACCTAGCACACCTGATGCCACAGGTTGCTTCTCCGGCCTCCAGGGTCAGGGTGCTAAGGCTTTACATTTGGTTCTTGCTCTCGCTTTATGAGGTCCAGGGTTTACCGTCCGCCTTTCTGTTCATGTAGACTCAGCCTGAGTGTCACCAGACAAGCAGTAACAAACTGTGGATCGTGCCTAATGAGAAATGGCCTAGCTTAAGACTGGGGTTTTCCTGAGTACAGTATTATTGTAGTCTATGCAAGATGCAGACAAATGCATCCAAAATCTAGCTTCCCAGTCATCTTCGGCAGATGTGAATTAGGACACAATAACGTAAGCTACATTTGCCTGTTTTCAAGCAGATTGTGTTTATGTATGCTCCTTTCAGGTCACAAATACAATCTTGTTCCTTTTCAACAAAACTCAGCTGAGCAACCACCTAGCCAGCATTCAGTTTCCTCAAAGCTATGCTTCCCATAAAGGGAGGATGCATATGAGCTATGTAACTAAACCCTGGCTTGATTAAAAAGGGAGAAGATGGCAACCTATTTAAAACTCTGCTAGACTCAGCATGATGACTCAAAACTTAGGAATCACAAAGCTTCAGCCTTTCCCCCACAACACAAAGGTCTGTCTGTCTCTCTCTCTCTCTCTCTCTCTGTCTCTGTCTCTGTCTCCAAGCTAGCCTGGAGCTCACTATCCTGGCCTCAGATCCACCTGCCTCTGCCCTTGAGTTCTGGGATTAAAGATGTGTGCCATCAAGCTTGGCAAGACTCATTTCTCGTTTTCACATTAATATGATTCCATGTGAACAATGCTTTAAAAATATTGTCATAGTAACTACATAGATATGCTATCAGTGTTCTAGGTAATGTAACAGCCTGCACCTTAAACTCCCAAGACTAACATATTAAGAATAACATATTAAGAAGTTGTATTCATATTTGTACCTAATGGAATGTTTTATACCGAGTTTGTCCCTAATGAAAATTAGGAACTTTTCAGTTCTGAAAACTGCACAGGTTTCAGTTCCACAGCTGCTGCACAGGAGACCCACTACATAAGAGACCAGCTGCACAGGAGACCTGCTGCACAGGAAGGAGATCAGCTGTATAGGAGACCCATGCACAGGAGACCCATTGCACAGGAGTCCTGAGACCCACTACACAGGAGTCCTGCTGTACAGGAGTCCTGCTGTACAGGAGACCGAAACTTACTGCACAGGAGAACCACTACACACTACACAGGAGACCTGCCACACAGGAGACCCGCTGCACAAGGAGACCAGCCACATAGGAGACCCACTACACATTACATAGGAGCCCCGAGACCCGCTGCACAGGAGACCAGCCGCACAGGAGACCCACTATATAGGAGACCTGCCACATAGAAGACCCACTGCATAGGAGATCCACTAAACAGGAGGCCCACTACACACAACATAGGACACCCACTGCACTCTACATAGGACACCCGCTGCACAGGAAACCTGATGAACAGGAGACCCGAGACCCATTGCACAGGAGACCTGAGACCCACTGCACAGAAGAACCGCTACACACTACACAGGAGACCAGCTGCACAGGAGACCAGCTGCCCAAGAGACCCAGGAGATCCACTACACAGGAGACTTTTGCTTGCAGCAAAGAAAGCAATTTCAGTTTTGTGGTATTCAGGTGTCTACTGTCTGGAAAGTCCAGAAGAAAGCTTAAAGAACTAATTTTTTTTATAGTATTAAAAAAAGAACAGGAAGGAAGGAAGTGATCTTTACCAGGTATCTATGATATGACCAGTAGGGTTACAATGAAAACAAAACAGATAAGACTTAATATAGAACACTAGCTTCTCTAATTAATAAGTAACTTTAAAGCTCCCGATTGAAGGGCTGGCCAAGTAGCTTGGAGGTAGCGCACTTGCCCACCATATGCAAGGCCCTGGCTCAACATCATTAAGAAACATCTGTGTGGTGGCACACATCTTTAATCCCAGCACTCGGGAGGCAGAGGCAGGTGGAGCTCTGTGAGTTCAAGGTCAGCCAGGTCTACAAGAGCTAGTTCTAGGACAGCTAGTACTGTTTCAGAGAAACCCTGTCTCGAAAAACCAAATTAAAAAAAAAAAATCTGTGGTTTCGATTGCCATTCAATCTGAGGGCACTCAGAATCATAGCTAGCATACCTTGCTAGAAAAAATGAATGAACTGGTTCTGGTAATGATTCTTAAGATATAATTACAAATTTGATTATAATCATAAAATAGCCACCACCCGGGTACCTTTAATCCCAGCCCTTGGGAGGCAGAGGCAGGCGTATCTCTGTGAGTTAGAGGCCAGCCTGGTCTACAAGAGCTAGGTTCAGGACAGGCTCCAAAACTACAGAGAAACCCTGTCTCGGAAAGAAAAAAAAAACCATAGCCACCACCTACACTATGCTCCAGTCTCCAGTCCTATCTATTCGGCCATTTACAACACCCCTTGAACAGCCATCGGTGTTATGGATTAGGAGACCTGAATACAGACAGCTCTGGGAGGGGACTTACACAGAGTCCCTCATAGAAAACGGGAGACACCGGCTATAAAGCCATGCAGCCTCCTAGGCTGTGGGGGCTTCTTGATCCTTGGGCCACCCTGAGGCTCACACCCCGCTGGTTTAGGTGGAGCATCATGGAAGGGAAGCCCTGTGTTCTGTCCTGCTAACAAGGCCTTACAGTGAGGATGCAGTAAGGGAAGGACAGGCAGNGCCAGAACATTCCATCCACATGAGCCATGGCTTACCCAACCCCAGGGCTCCCACTCAGAAAGTAAACAAGTAAACACAGAAACTCACTCCTTCCTCTGCCGGACAGAATCCAGTGCTTAAAACAATCCCATGGGAACCAAACCCAAACATAGCAGATGTCTAAAGAGATTCTCTGTTACACTTTTACAATGTTCACAGATATGTACCTTTGTGACTTTCTCAATAATGATAATTAAAAACTATAATTCCACATTAATTAACATAAAAACTTACATCTAAGAGTTCTTTCTAAAGGCTTTCTAAGTCTAGATGGCATTAAAGATATAAAAATACAAACCATGACTGCAGAATTTAGTTGGAGCCATTATTCAATTAGAACAGATAATTCATAAAAAGAGTGAAAAAGAAAAGCAGTAGTGGTAGTACACACATTGAGTTCCTAGCCTTGGGGGACTAAGAGCTTCGGGCCAGCCTTGGCTACATAGTGAGATTTTTCTCAACACCCCTCCTAAGCCAAAAAATAGTGAAGAAAATGCTAAGCTTAAGCACTCTTCATCCTTCCTGCTGTTTCTCTCATCCTGTTTAACCAGTCTTCAACTGGTTTGTAAGTTCCTAAGAGACAGGGAAGGGGTATCTTTCTTCTGTATGTGCCCTGTATATAGTAATTTATAAACCCATATACATCCAATATATGGGATAAGGCAAAGAAGGCAAAAACAAACAAACAAACAAACAAACAAAACCACTGGCTAGACAGCGTAAAGGAAGACTTTGGAACCCTGGGTATGACAATAACACAAGCATCTAGGACTGCCCAGGATAGGAACAACTGGAGAACCACTATAAACGGACTGCCCATGCATGCTTAAGCATTGCTGGGGTGTAAATGAATGAAAATGAACACGTCCAATGGCTTTGTTTATTGTTAATTTTTACAAAGGTAATAGCTTCAAGAACTTTATTTAAGTCAAGGCGTTACTGGCCTAAACATCCCCTATGACTTGACACTTGGTGGCCTTCTGGATGGCCTCTAAGACTGTGCCAGGGCAGTACTCCCTCCTCCCACCATCAAGTTAGTGGACATCCTCTATGGGGCAAGCATATCAGACACTGGATAGCAGTGTGCAGAAAGCCACCCCTGCCCTGTAATTCTGCAGCAGCACTATTCAAGAGGAATGCCACACACTGGCATGCCACCCACTGGCATGCCACACGAATGAGTTATGGATATGGAGACATTCTGGCCCTGAGACCAGTGTATTGTGATCTCTTGAGCTCCTACAGAGGAAGACAGCGTCCAGGGCACCTGAAGTCCACTGAACTTTCACCTCTGGCTGCAAGCAGCTTTGGCCACTCCCTGCAAGTGCAGGGCAGACACTGGCACTGACTGTCATTATCTATGAGGGTGCAATACAACTGGCCCTAAGCAGTTATGATTCCAATTCTCCCACTTCATATTTTCCCTTTTGCATTTCTCTTTTTTACTTTATCAAGCCCTTGGAAGACTCTGTTAAAAAAAAAAAAAAAAGAAAAAGCTAAGTACAAACTATTGCAGCTCAGAGAAGGTGCCTTGGAACCCCTAAGACTTCAAAGTATAGCTAGAAAATCCCAAAGGCCATGTGGAGGCCGAGGGTGGGTGTCACAGAAGCCCAGCAAGAGCCTCTAATGCCTACAAGGTCAGGCATGGAGTCTTGAGGACTAGGAAGGACTGGCCAATTCCCGAAGAGACACAGACAGGCCAAGTCAGCGATGCGTAGCTAGGATAAGGCACAGAGGTGTGGAAACATAGGTATCATGCAGAGCCACAGGGGGCCACGTGGCAGACACACGGCCAATGGTGATGGACCCACCAGGAGACACATCTCTAAGTACAAAGATGGAAGGTCTTGGGTGAAACTAACAAGCTGTAATTTTCCCCTGAGGACTGTAATCACGGAAGTTTAGACAGTGACAACTGAGGAGAGCAGGGAGGGAAAACAACAGGTGTGTGTCAGGCTGGAGAGGGCAGTTATTACACCGTGGGTGCATGGCAGTGGATGGCAAGGGCAATGTTCCGTGAGGACCGCAGAACCCAAACCCTCGAAGGGGCGCTAAGGTGGAGACGACGCGGGCGGCGACATACAAACCTCAGGATCGTTTCACTGGTGCAGCAGTTTTCAAAAGGAATCACATAACCAACTTCGTGACCGATATTAACATCCATTTCATCTGCGACCCGCAGGGCCAGCTGCACCGCTGTCTGCTTGTGGACCTGTGTGCATATCACGCCCCCGTGCTGGTAGTGGATGGAAAGGCAGTATTCAGCGCACCACTGAGGAACCTTTGACAGGGAAAAAAACAACACCGGGTCAGCCCCTGCTAGGAAAGACAAACTCAAAACACAGAGGAGCAGCTCTTTCTCACAATTGGCTTCATGGTCTCTAAGACCTTTTTCTTTCAGCGCTTAATTACCAGCGGACTGTATTAAACCTTACTTAGAGGAGCGCTGAACGATCGATAGCTGTGCACCCTAATCACTAGTAAATGAAGAGTATGTGGGTGTTACCAGGAAATCAGAAACCAGGAAGTTTTGACTCCCTGATTTTAGAAGTCAGTTTAGGACAAGGAAAAATATGGTTTAAACCTATGCCCCTTAATTTCTTTTAGGGATTTATGTGTTTTATGCGTTTTGGCTCATGTACGTGGTACCACATGCATGCAATGTCCACAGAAGCCAGAAGAGGGCGCTGGATCTTTGCAAACTGGAGTTACAGATATTGCTGGGAACAGAACCCAGGTCCTCTGCAAGTGCGGCAAGCATTCTTACCTGGTGAGCAGGCTCTCCGGCCCCAGCTTATGCCAATTGTGACTCATGCAGACACAAATTATTTTTTCAGGCAGTAAGAGGGTCTCATCAAAAATACAACTTCTGGCCGGGCAGTGGTGGTGCACGCCTTTAATCCCAGCACTGGGGAGGCAGAGGCAGATAGATCTCTGTGAGTTAGAGGCCAGCCTGGTCTACACGAGCTCATTCCAGGACAGGCTCCAAAAACCACAGAGAAACCCTGTCTAGAAAAACAAAAAACAAACAAACAAACAAAAAATACAACTTCTGGTGTTAGCTATCATGTTTTAAAGAATATAATATTAAATAGCATTTAGATGAGAAATAGCAACCCCAAGTTAAAGCACTTATATTTAAATTTAAAGAAGTATAACAATATCAAAATAAGCCTGCTTAACATGGTTCTACTAATGAAAGCTAAACTTTTTTTTGTTTCTGTTTCTGTTTTTGTTTTTGAAGACAGGGTTTCTCTGTAGGAGCATATCCTGGAACTAGACCAGGCTGGCCTCGAACTCACAGAGATCCGCCTGTCTCTGCCTCCCAAGTATTAAAGACGTGCTAGGATAAAGACGTGCACCATCACCGCCTGGTTATTCTGCTAATTTATTATCTGAATGTAATTAATAATCAACCCAGCTTGCCTAGAATCCATTTCAAGCAAAGCTGCTCTTCAGCCATTTTATTTTCAAAATCCTTTTTATCTAAAATGTGTTACATAGCTGGAGAGATGGTTTGGTAGTTAGAAGCACTGGCTGCTCTTCCGGAGGACCTGGGTTCGATTCCCAGCACCTCAACAGTGGCTCACAGATGTCTGTACCTCCAGTTCTAGGGGATCTGGTGCCCTCTTATGACCTTCATGAACATCAGACATGCATTCAGGCAACACACACACATAAAATAAAAATAAATAAATTTTAAAAATTAAAAAATAAAATGTGTTATGAATCGACCGAGTTTTAATTCAAGTTAATTGGTGCAAGAATTATAGTAGAAGGTACCAAATTCATTCTGTACACTATAATCTTAAGGCGCTATTGATAAATTATGCTTTGGTACATGCCTTAAAAAAAGTCTAAGGTAGTAAACTGATCTGGGTAGTAAAAGTCTACTGACATTTTAAATTATCTAGAGACTGCTCCAGAGACTCATTGTGGGATTCTTAGACTTTATTTCTCACTGTAACTTGGAAGTGTTAGTAATTCCAAAATGAGCATCTATCTGCCACGACTAGACGCACAAAGCAGTCCTTCTACATTGAGGGGCGGCCTTGTCAACAGGCTGAAAACCATCAGCCATTATTTAGTCACTGCTTTTTTATTCTGTGAAAGAAAGTTTAGGATGCTGCACCGAGGAAACCAAAATAAAGGTGTCCCTGGTCCCTCAGAAAACAACCAGGAGTTCCAGGTTGGCTGTTTAGTGCTAGTTCACAGATGGCGGCATTGGTTTCTTTACCTGCGAAACAATGAGTTGAACGGAGGAGACTGACCATTGGGAACAGCTCTTTCATCTTCTCCTGGGCACTGCTGTCCCTGCCTAAGTAAATTAGACCCTGCTGTGCTGACCAGGACGGGGAGGTGGGTGGTGGTGAGGGGTGGGAGTGGGGTAGGGGGTACTTATCATCACTGAGCCACAGGCTCCTCGCCCCCACCACAGACCATGAGCTGTGGGACCAGATATCCTCCGTCATCACTGTCAGCAAGTTATCCCAGTTATTAGCCAACATTCGTTAAAACGGAGCAAACCAATTTCTCGTATTTTCCAGAAATATTGAAAACCCTAAGACCCTAGATAGCCTATCTTGAGCGGTTTCAAAATCACTGACCTAAACAGAAATTCACATAAAATTCCATTTCCTTCATTCCTTGGTGCAATGGTTAAAACCTTCATGGTCATCTTGATAGGATTAAAGTCACCCAGAGGCATGTCTGTCAGGTTTAGCTGAGGAGGGAAGAGCTAACTGTGTGTAGATTATCACCCTATAGACTGGGGTCCTAGACTGAATAAAAAGGAAAGGGGGGGCATAGCGCACTTTGGATTACATGGATAATATGCTTACTGTGTATGCATGAGCCCTGAGTTCACGCCCAGCCCTGATGTGAAAAAGCTCTCCTCTATAATCCCAGCTGTAGAGGCAGAGACAGGCAGATCCTTAGAGCTCACTGACTGGTCTAGCTGAACCAGCAAGCTCCAGGCTCACTGGGAGACCCTTCTTAAAAATTAAGGTGTAGAATTGAGGGAGATATCTGATGTTGACTTCTGGCCTCCACAATATCTGCACACCTGTACATGTACATTTAAAAAGAAAAAGGGATATGAACTGACATTGACATCCATATTTCTCTACCCCCCAAAGACGGATAAAATATGAGCCGCTGCCTCAAGCTCCTGCCATGTCTTCCTGCCTTAAACTGTGAGCTGAAATAAACCTTTCCCTCTGAATTTTGTTTTTTGTTTTGTTTTGTTTTCTTGAGACAGAATTTCTCAATGTAACAGCCCTGGCTATTCCTGAACTCGCTTTGTAGACCAGGCTGTCCTTGAACTCAGAGATCCGCCCGCGTGCTGGGATTAAAGGTGTGTGCCACCACCCCCAGGCTAACCCTTGCCTCCTTAAACTGCATCAGGTGTTTTGTCACAGCACAGGAAGGTAACTAATATACCTAACAGATCATTCTCATCCTTGTCAAAGCCTTCCCTTTAGATTTGACTTTTCTTGCCAGCGTCTTCTACCGTGGGTCCCCAGCCAAGACCTCCAATAGGACTTTTATGCAAACTGAATAAAATAACATTTTGAATCTTTGGTCTACCAACAGACTGAAAAATCCACACTTGTTGGCTTAATATTCAAGAAAGGACTTGACACATAGTGGGACTAACACATGTGAGACTCTGGTGACCAAGAAGATGGGTCTCTGCTCTCTCAGGGCTCAGAGGCAGTGGGGATGTGGGGGCAGGTAGATGGTGCTGGGATGTAAAAGGACATCATGATAATGGAGAAAGTGAAGGAGCCCAGGCTGGAGAGTAAGCACCAAGGGTCTAAACAGAGGACACTTATCAAAAAGGACAACGGCAGAACCTCTAATAAACTTAGGATGCTCAGGAAAGAAACAGACAGGCCATGATTCCTCATTAAAACCCTGGGGTAATGTGTAATTAACATGAACAGCACCTGAGCAAGGAAAGTAAGATGTATGAACGAAGCTTTGGAGTAGCGTGGGAGCCGAGCATGGAGCAGGGAGGGAAGAAACCTCTGGGAAAGTCAGGAAGATGGTCACTGTCATGGTGACTGATGTCCAGAAGACATAAACTGTGGCTCCCAATGGCCACTGAAAAACAAGCTAGGATCCTGAGGCAGGGAGGGTGGTCCTGGAGTTTCAGAGCTGATGGACCCTCAGGAGCCACAGCCTTGGAACTGGGAAGGAGCCTTCCATGGGTCAGATAAAACACCCAGTGCAGGAAGAACAACCTTGCTCGGCTCAGAAGAGTGATGTTCACTTAGTAACCAAGTTTCACAGCGGAGCAGAAACCACAACTAATTACAGAGCCTGGAAGACGTGTCCATTATATATGCATATAATAGTAAACCTCTCTCTCTGAACAGAAAAGGGAGGGGTCCTGGTGTTAGAATTCCCACCCTTGCCCCAATGCTCTAGGCCAGTGGTTCTCAACCAGTGGGCCGTGACTCCTTTGGGGGTGGAAAGACCCTCTCACAGGGGTTTCCTAAGACCATTGGAAAACACAGATCTTTATATTACAATTCATAATAGTAGCAAAATTATAATTATGAAGTAGCAATGAAAATAATTTTACAGTTGGGGGGTCATCACAACATGAGGTGCAGAAGGAGCTCTCCCCGAGAAAGCTTTGGGGTGCTGTGTGCATTGTGGGAAACACTGCCGACTTCTGTAGTTAAGGTTCCTTGCTTGAATCTGTCATTCCTCCTGGCAATGCTCACCACCCAGGCAGGGGCTTTTCATAGTCCTGAGAGGACCCTTACTCCAGTCATCCTACAATCACCTGCTGGACAGAAAGGTCTTGGTCTTTGCTATGGTTTCTCTTTGGAAGATCTTCCTCCATCAGCCTACTGAGGGTAGGCTAGGAGCCAAGTTGGATCTGTGGGAGTCACAGGCATGCAGAGAGCTACGTCTTTCCACAGCCTGCCAGAAAGTGAATTCTGAGTCACTGTGTGACAACAGTGACAGTCAGCACTTGGAAAAGCTGTGCAGTACAGTGAAAAGAATAAATAGGGAACTGCTTCTTTACCACATGAGAGACAAGACCCTATGTACAAAGCAGCTCGTCTGGACTTTGAGAGTGGACAACACCCATGTTCATGTACTCAGTCTAGAAATTCTCACCAGCTGAGGATCAGTCACTCAGAACCAGCTATCAAATCACCATATTTTCTCAATCCATTTTCTAGAACTGTCAGACGTGCCCAATGCGTAAAAGTACTCACGATGCAGCACGCTTCTCCTCTGCCCATAGCCTCCCCTGCTTCAGGGACTCCTGGGGCAGAAGCAAGGTCATGGTTGGCAGCAATATGTTTATCTCCTGCCATGAGGGCAATGAGGTGGGTGGCTAACCCCAATTCCGTGGGTTTTGTGGACTTCTGTTACGGGTGCAAATTCAAGAGGGGAAGCAAAATGTTCCAGTCCCCATGCTTGACAGCATAGCACACACAAAAGAGCCCAGGCTGTGGGATTCTGGGAGACTTAAGGTCAGCTACACAGATTTCCTATGAGACTCTATCAGCCAAATACAGATCCGAACCTAGAGCAGCAGCAGTGGGTACGGCCTCATCATGGCCAAGCTGGCAAGACAACATCCAGAAGAGTGCTGCTGGTGTGGGGCTGACTGCCCTTTCCATCAACAGCTCCAGACAGCTCCTCATCAACATGGGAAAATGAAGGAAGGCCTTTGTGAGACAGAACACTTCCTGGCCCCCAGGTTCCCAAGCCCTTGCTGATATCTTTAGCTTGTGCAGGTGACTCCTCTTCCACATCTTCTAGAATCTGAAGGACACCAATTACATAGAGCTTCAAAGTCTCTTCCTACCAAGATAAGCGCAAACTTCCCAAGGAGAAAGGATCCTAAGGACAGTAGTAATCCACCTGATGATAGGAATCTGTCCCACAGGACCCCTGCAGAGGGGCCAGGAGCCGACTCCCAAAGCAGCTCTGCCCTGTATCAACCACTAAGTCAGAGTACTTTACCATGGAGGGTGCTGCTGAATTTCAAGTCCTGCATCCCTGCATGTTTGGCTTTGGGTGAACATAGGTCAAACCTATCTGCAGAGAACTGTGGACAAAGACGCCCAGCCGCGACAAGAGACATCCAACGCCACCAGTGTCTTAAACGAAATCTTAGCTGTTTTGTGCTTAATGTCTCTGACCCATCTGACTCTTGGGAGATTAGGGCAAAAGCTGGAGGAGGAGACACAGTCAGTAGCTCTAGAAATGCTTCACCGAACAGTGACAGAAAAGTCTCCTCCAAGGAACGAATGCAAACTATCTTTCTCTTCCCTAGGGCAGTTGTTACACAGCCCTGGTGACATCTGTAGCAGAAAGAGAAGGTGTTTGAGGGACTCTGGCCCTAAATATAGGCTTTTCTTTGAAAGACTTAAAACTGTGGGAAATAAGAAAAGAGTCTTGAAAACAAAAGAAGCTACTTTCAGAACTTAAAAAAAAACAAAAAACAAAAATGAATAGACCTATTTCTATTTGTATACAATTTGGCTTCTCTAAACCAGAAAGGCATTGCCTTTGTCCTCAACAGAACAAAACCACAGCTTACTAAAATGATTAAGAAGTTAAAACCGGTGCTGTCCTAACACTCAGGAGGTGGAGGAGAAGCTCAAGGTCATTCTTGGCTGGCTACACAGGGTTACTTTGAGGCGCTATCTCAAAGAAACTAATCTTCAAAGCAGCAAAAGAAACCACATACCCAGCTATATATAACAACTGTGACAACATTTACAGCATATATAGTTATTCTTGCTCTTAATAATCACAAATTCTAAAGAAATATGTGGGGCAGCAAGTCTGAAATGACAAGTCTTGTGAGACTGAACAACGAGATGGAGACGGAAGTATTGGGGGCTGTGCTGCTGAAAGAAGGATGCTACAGAAAGTGGGAAGGTACAGTGAGACTAGAGCTGAGCTGCTTTTAGAGCCCAACGGTATAAATGCACCCTGACATAGGCAGATAAATGTAAAAGATGAACAAACGGAATACACAGAAGTACACTGAGGGAGAAACAAACAGGAAGACAGAGGTGGAACGAAACATGGAGCTATGCAGGCAGAAGAACTGATGGGACACAGGGAAATCATACTTCCTTCCCAGTAGGAAGAGGCAGAAACACAAGAAGCCAACAGCAACAGACACATCTGCTGCCCAGCTCTGTTTATAAATGCAGTTATCTGCTAAAGAAACCAGGGATCCTTAAGAAGAGTGGCTGTTTCCTAGGCTGGCACATTGAATTGCTACAGGAGCCTGGGACAGCTCACTGTGCGAGCAATAAAGTACTCCAGAACAAGGCAGGTGAATGACAAGGACAGTTGTCGCTCTGAGGTGCTCTAACTGGCCATCCTGGGACAAACTGAGCAACACAATAGGTTTATTAGTGAATGACATCCCACAGAGGAGAAATGGGTCTATGCTAACATAAAGAGCAAAATAAATAAATTACGAAGAATAGAAAGCTAAGCCAGGTGTGGTGGCTCACACCTACAACCAATACTTCGGAGGCTGAGGCAGGAGGATTACTGGGAAAGTTTAAGGTCAGCATGGACTACAGAACAAGATCTAGTCTCAAAAACCAAAAATAATATAAACATTTTTAACTAGTAAGCCTGGGCATGATGGTATGTGTCTTTAATCCCAGCCACTGGAAAGCAGGAAGATCTCTGTGAGCTTGAGGCCAGTCTGATATACGTATCAAGTTCCAGGACAGCCAGGACTTCATAGAGAGACTCTGTCTCAAAAACAAAACAATAAAGTAAGAAATCAAGAGCTGACTCTTCAAGAATGTCATGTAGGCAATGCAAACATAGAATTAGGCCCACTGCTAGCTGTCACCTGGCATCTCAGAATTATAAGGGGAACCACTGCTAGGCTGCCATCAGTGCAAGGTGACTATCCCAAAGTAAAGCAGACTGACACTGTGGGCTAATATGTACATACTCCATACAGTCTATGAAACCATAAGGAGAAACAACAACTTGACAGCTGAGAACCAGCAGGTGCCACCTCTCCAAGAGATCACACCAGCAGCCTGCCTCAGACAGCATGCTGTGAGAAAGCAGCAGTGCAGCGCTCCCAGGGAGCCACCTGCACTCGTCCTGCCACAGGCAGAGCTTGAACCAACCTGAGGACACCTCAGATACCTTCGAAGTCGACAGAACTCACTGTGCCCTGAAAATACCAAAGTCGTGAAGGATCAAGGAGAAGCTGTTTTAGATTAGTTTTAAATGACAATGAGATACAGCATAATTCTGGATTCCATTTGGTTGGAGGATGATTTAATGTTTTTATGATATCCCAGCTAGTAAATATGAATATCCAGAAATCAGGAAAAAGCAAGACATCAGCATTATACTCTCTTTTCTGACATGTTGTTACCGTGAGAAGAGGACCTCATGCCACCTCCCTTCCTTCAACAGAATCTTGTTCTGTAGCCCATGCTGGCCTGTAACTGCTCATCCTCCTCCCTGAGCCTTTCAAGTACTTGGATTATAGGCATGCCTCATGCCTGGCATTGCAAACTTTTATGCTTTCTTTTAGACATGTTCTGTCTATATATCCTTGGCTGTCTTGGAACTCACTATGTAGACCAGGCTTGCCTCAAACTGACAGCTCCACTTGCCTCTGCCTCCTAAGTGCTGGGATTAAACACGAGTGCCATCATGCCTCAATTTATTCTTAAAAGGCGTAGAATAGGTGCCAGAGAGATGGCTCAGGGGTAAAGACAGCTTGCTGCTTTCACAGAATCAGAGCTTCCCACACTCACATAGGGCAGCTTACAACCACCTAGAACTTCAGCTCTCTTTTGGCCTCCGAGAGCACACATGGCACATCTTCACTCAGACACACATACATACACACACACTAATAAAAATAAATCACCAGGCATAGAAGGGTACAACTTTAATTCAAGTACTCAAGAGGCAGAGGCAGAGGGATCTGTGAGTTCAAAGTCAGCATGGTCTTCATAGCGAGTGAGGACAGCCAGGACTACATAGAGAGACTCTCTCTCTCTCTCTCTCTCTCTCTCTCTCTCTCTCTCACACACACA
>LOEQ01002231.1:30592-46671 GCA_001685075.1 Bramus lutescens | reverse complement strand
CACACACACACACACACACACACACACAATCTTTAAAAAATCTGGAACAAAAACATGTGTGTTCATGTGTGGAAGTGGGGGGATGCTGATTCAAAATGGTAAGACAATATCTCTGGAGACTCTGAAGACAGCTGTGGAAAACATCTGTACTATTTCTGAAACTATCAATCTAAAGTAAACACAATAAACATAAAAACAAGATTTGAAAAAGATAAATTTTAAAATAAAAAAAGCCATGTGTCCACAAAACCCAGAAAAGATTTCATTTAGTTCTTGTCATAAAGTAAACTGAAATAAAAATAAGTCACCAGAGTGAATAAAAAGCCATTTAAAAGAAGCTCTTGCCACTGGAAGCAAAAAGCCAGATCTGAACCATCACTGCCCAGCACTCCTCTCTCCGCAGTACAGTTAAGGTGACTTGGAGGAGGCAGCCACCGTCTGGGTGTTCTCTTCAACCAGCCTAGGAGACTCTGCAACCTGAGCCAGCACACTGCCAAAGGCTTCCAGGCCACAGGTCTATCATCTGAAAAACCACTGTGCCTTCTATCAGATAATCTCTGTGGCCTATTCTAAGGGTCTCATTATAAGAATCTACAATGTAAAACACCGACCTCTCTTGAGTCAGAAGTTGAAGTTCAAACACAACAAAGTGGACAGGAAGTATTCAGTAACTATCTCTTTGGAGGTCAGGACCCACCCCTCAACACAGTTATAGTCACAACAAAGCACTACCTTCTGCCCAATTCACAAATCCTCCTTGGCTCACACTGACATTGAAAACATCTGTATTCCTAAATTTATCATTTGAGCACGCTAGCAATCAAATCTGGGGTTCAGACATTTCTGGCAAGTGCTGTACAACCAAGCCACACTCCTAGCTACTATATCCGTCCCCTAACAGCCCTAACTCTTTCCTCTCTCGAGAGGCCACTCTGGTATTTCTAACTGCAAAGCAAATGAGGATTTCTGCTGGGCATGGTTGCACATACTCATGATCCCAGCACAGTCAGGTAGAAGCAGGAGAATCAGGTATTCAAGGCCAGCCTGGGTTACATGAGAACTTTTTTCCAAAATTAATAAACAAAATATAAGAGGAAAATGATTCACTGTGCATTTGGTTTCTGAGCTCAGCCAGCTTCATACGTAAGAAAAGCCACACAGGCTGAGAGATGGCTCGGTAGTTAAGAGTACTGGCTGTTATTCAAAGGGCCTGGGTTTAGTTTGAAGTGCTCACATGATGGCTTACAATTGTTTTTAATTCTAGTTCTAGGGGATCTGACACCCTCTCCTGGTGTCCTTGAGTACCTGGCACACACATGGTGCAAAGACTTACACGTAGGCCAAACACTCATAAACGTCAAATTAAAATAATCGAAAAACCTTTAAAGGAGGAAAAAGCAAGAAGAGTCAGGCTTCTGATTATACCTACTGGCACACAAACATTAAGGGTAATCCTCTGAAACCTGGAGGGCTTTAACACCTGCTTCATCTTCTAAGACTGCATCTACAAATGAGATCATCTGAATTATTATTCTGGGATAATGTAGGCACACTCCACACGGTTTCCATTACGTAATAACCAAGGCTGGTTTACAGCACTCAGGCTGCTAATGCTCTTTTTGTCTGCTTGCAACATTTTACACACGCGAAACCTCAAGGCCACAGGCCTTGCTGGTGGCTCCTCACCTGAGAGCTCTTGCCACACTTGGTGTCTCCTGACACGACCACAACCTGGTTTTGCAGCAGACACTCCATGAAGGAGTACTTTTCTTTCCATATTGGAAGTTCTTCTCTCTCTTTCAACAGTTTATAATATCGTGATGAATATGGCAAGCCGTCAAAAGGATTCAGCTCCAGATCCTCACAGGCCAGGACCCCTTCCTCGTCCCCATCACTGGAGTCTAGGGACTCGGGAAAATAGCGTTTTTCTAGGGAGGAGTTCGGATGCTCCAGTTCGTCTTCATCCATTTCTTCCTGCAGCAAGCTCAGGCCGGTCACATTCCACAGTCCAATTCCCCTGTCAGCAGCCCATTGCAGCCAGGACGTGAGGCCCACTCACACACTCAGCCAGGCTCCCAGATCCAGCTTGGGATTTCAGCAAGTTAATTCCTCAAACCCGTGCCCCTCGTTGCTGGGTTACCCTCTGCGCCGGCTCACTTCAGTGCTCTTGGTCTGTTATATGGCTTTCAATAAACCATGCTGAAAAACAAAAACATGGGAGATAAGTGTAAATTCTGGTAACAAATAAGAAGCTAAAAACAGAAAACACAAACACACTCAAAGCAAACAGCCTTTTCTGTGGAGTGGTTACTGTCTATCCTGGCTGCTGCCTGCTTCCCACCGGGAAGAATTCAGGCTGGCTCTCACAGTGGTTTGGAATGGCTTTGGAAAATGAGCCTCCCAGGGCCTGGTGCTCTCTCCCTGACCTCTGTTCAGGCCTCTGCATCACCGTAGCTGTGAATGGAAAGCAACAGGGAGGCTGGTTGGAATTGTGAGGCTAATCAGTCACGTGGTCACCTAATTCCCCCCCCCACACACACACAAAGAGGCGCGGACTTTATAAAGGGGAGAGTTCTGCGGGTCTGGAGAGAGGTCCCCAAACACTGACTACCAGAAAATCTACTACCCAGCATGCCTTTGCTCATGCCAGTTTAAAAATGCCAGTGAGGAAAGAGAATTTATTCCTTTTTTCCATCTTTTGCTAAGAAGGCCTTTGTTTAATTAAATTAGAAGGCTCCAGAATATTTCTGGAGATTGCTGCGTGTGAAGCCTAAATTAAGGCCAGAGCCAAAATAGTAAAAAAATAAACTTTAAATCTAAACGAAGAGAGTTTGCCTATGGAAAGGTAAGATTTACACCAAGAACATTACACGTCAAGAGAGACATTGTTTCTCTTCCTTCTCCAATTACTAGACATTAATGGGGGAAATAAATAATTGGTGATGTTAGGGAAAGTCCCTTCTCATATCAGCCAGGTGGAGATTTAAAACACACACACAAAAAAAAACAAGCATGCAAAACTCAAGTTAAAAAGAACAAGTCGCAATGCAGGACCGATGGTAACCTTGCACTTACTCCTTTTCAGGTCTGTGCTACCTGAACTACTGCCTCCCCAGCTAGCCTCCAGCTGCTCCCAGGACTGGCCCCTCCTTCTTGAGGAAGAGGAAAAGCTCTGTGCCAGCAGGTGCCTGGGAGCAGTCACTTAAGAAGGATCTGCTGGGCACCAGGCACTCGGCACACACATAGGGCAGAGGGTAATTGGGTGGGAGTGCGCTGGGCTTCCTGCCTCTGTCTCAGTAGGGTTCTGCAAACAGCATCCTGCTTCCCAACTAAAACAGAATCACAATATTGCATAATGCAAACACAAAAGTTCAGTGTGGACTCTCTTCAGGACCCTTCACGAGACAGCTGCAGGAAACATGGCAGCTTGAGCCACCTGGTAGGCAGACTCTGACATCAGCAGGTCTAGGAAGCAGACCCTGCTGAAGAAGCTATGGCTCACATTTTCTTTTGCTCTAATTAGAATTACATGTGAGAGTTCTCATTCACCCTTGTAATATTTTAAGTTAAGCTGCTATTATACCATATCCCTGATTGCCTTAGGGACTACTTCTTACCAAGCTTACTTTTTAAGGAAGCATAAGAGACTGGAGAGATAGCTCAGCAGTTAAAAGCACTGGCTATCTTTCAGAGGACCTGGGATTGATTTCTAGTACCCACATGGTAGCTTACAACCATCTATAACTTCAGTTCCAGGGGTTCTGATGCCCTCTTCTGGCCTCCTTGAATACTGCATAAATAAACACTTATGTAAAAAAATTTTAATAAAAAAATAAATGAACAAGCATAACACAGCTATCATCTTTACTGGATACATTCCTGTTAATTTATGGCACATCTTTGAGAGTGATCAGCTGCTCACAAAGCATGGGCCACATGCGTGTTGAAGGTCCTGGCTGATAATTAGAACTTCATGATTTGGAGACATGGAATGGTTTGGATAGTCAAACTCATCTTGTTCTGCCTTTAGTCCTCTCAATAGACATTCATTACTAGCCACCATATCTGGCCATATCCGCTTAACATAAACTTCCTGTTTCAGTTCGGCAAAGCCTGGAACGCACTGTCAACACTACTAAACAGACCACTGGCTTCTGTGGAACCCAGAGCTAAGGATGTTATCAGCTGGCATTTGGAGCCTGTAGCAGAGTCCCTGGCTCTGCTCGGGTCCACCTGACATCCACACCCACCTGTCTGGTAGATGCACTTACCTGACTTTCTTTTGTTCTGAGGAACACATCATTCAGGGCAACCTAAGTCTGTTGTTCCTGGTTTGCTACTTATACTTGGCTTTGGATAAACTATCTCTCATTCCCTTAAAAACTAGTGTTTGAACATGACCAAAGGAGTGACCACTACGAACCCTCAGAGAATAGACACATCTGAGCATGCTCTTTTAGACCTCAGGCTCACCTAGACACTCTGCTATATAATATGTGTTCACCCCATTTTGCAGTTATAGTGGAACAAGAGGTGACCACTGTGCCAATGGAAAGGAGGTCACGCTGTGGGAAAGGAACACAGCGAAGTGATGCTGAGTCACTCAGGGTTCCCATATAGCAGCCAACAGTCAGGACATTCTCCAATCTGCCTGAGCCCTGATCTCTGAGCAATCCCCTCAGTAGCCTGCTCAACCTAAGGAACTTTAGGAAGTGACTCCGCACCTGAGCTACGCCTTGCAGCCTTGAGATAACACGTATCCACAGTTTAACACCTTCCCTGTGAAACTCAGGGTCATTGTTATTGTAAGCTACCACAGCAGAGGGCTATCCTCCTGTTCCCTTGAGCAGAGAAAATTCAAAACCAGACTGCTGACCCGGAGCCCCACTTGTCTCAGTAATTCAGTACCCATGCCACCCTGTCACCCACACACTCACCCAGGGAGGCGATCCTCCTGGGCCCTTAGAAACCTGACAGGCTTGTTTGAAAAACATTTGGAAAGCTTGGGCCCACAAAGGGCTTCAGTGTAAACTGGTAAGTTTGAGGAGCCAAGCCATTAAATTCTCAGACTCTGGAGAAGTCAGAGTGACTTCTTGTGACTGTGTGGCTTGTCTTGGACAGAGGAGTGGCTGAATTTAAGGCTCAGTGATATTCAGATACCTGCCTTCATTCAGCCTGCATCTGTGCTAAGCTATGCCAATCTATTTTTTCCCTAGTAGTAATTAAAAAGATATGTTATCCATGGCCTGCATTAGCAAATTAACATGGGGAAGAAAAAGAACATGGAGACTACGGTTATAGCTCAGTTGACAGAGTGCTTACCTAGCATGCGAAGTCCCCAGGTCATGCCCAGGCACTGTATAAAGTGGGCATCTATAATCCTAGCACTAGAGAGGTGGAGGAAGAGAATCACAAGTTCAAGGTCATCCTCGGCTACTTGGTGAATTTTAGGCCAGTCTGGGATAAAAGATACTCAGAAGGAAGGAAGAAAGGGAGAGAGGGAGGGAAACAGCGATGGAAGGAGGGAGGAAGAATGGAGAACAGGCGGGCAAATATGGTAGGTTATTTGTCACTCAAATAAAATTCAACTAAAACTGTTATCAGAATAAACATTTTACTATAAGAGATTGGAAAGTGAAAGTGCCCTTTCAGACTTACACAATGTAGGCCGTAGCTTCTCAGGGCTGCCCTTTGAAGTGGGACTGTAACACTTGTAATTGGGTATACACACACACACACACAAACACATATGCATTTAACAGCCTTAGTGAGCAAGAATCAAAAGCTGAGACGAGAAAAGGCCATGCCTTAGTCATTTATATGTATGAGGGCTGGTCAGATAATTCTAGAACTACAGAAGAGCAGGATCGAGGCTGAGAGCATGCAGGTTTGCCCTCTCCTGGGTTAGCTTGTTTCAACGATCTGTGTTCCTTAGCTTCAGCCTTCTGTGTCTGCATCTTTCCCCACACAGTCCCTGGCCCTCTTCCCTCTAGTAGCGTTCTCCTCTAGCCTCCATTTTTATACCCTCACGTCCTGCCTCCCTGGACTCCAGTCTCGCGTATTCAAACATTTCTCATCGTTTCCCACGGGGACACTGAATAAGCACTTCAAACTTTGCATGTCTGAAACTGAGCTCCCAAAACGGCCTCAGAGCTATGTTGCACAGCTGCATCTCAGTTAACTCCTTCAGGTGCTCAAAGTAGTTGAAGTTATCCTTGGATCTGTCTCCCAGGGCTAGGGATTAAAGCCAGGAGCTTTATGAATACCAGACAAGTACTTGACCACTGGGCCACACTGCCAGGCCCCCTCGGTTTTTGTTTTGTTTTTTAATCTCAGATCCTCTGTTTGATCCTTCAACAGATGTGGGAGGTGAACAACCATGCTTTTTCTCACTGAGCTTGACAGCCCCTGTATAATATTTTTACCTTAACTCATAAAGGGCCACCAGATACCAGTAGATATGGGGAGTGGAGCAGCCTGCAAGACAATTCTCCAGGTCTCAAAAGGCCAGTATCAGGTGCCCAATCCCTGAAATTCGTGAGCCTGTACTTTGCACAGCAAAGGGAAAGGGACCCTGCAGCTGTAACCATGGACCTTGAGAGCTCATGGGTGGGTTCAGACTAAACCTTTCTCTGCTGTAGTAAGAGGGAGAAAAACAAAACCACAGAGATCCAAGACTACTGAAGATGAAGTGCCTCCTAAACCCAGAAACAGTATCGGTGACCTCCGGAAGCTGTGTTTGATAGAGGCCTGGGCCACTCTGTCCCATCTCCCTCAGCTGTCTCAGTCTTCCTGAGTCCTAGACAGGCTCCTTTCCTGTGAATCAGGTCCTGTCCTTGTTCTTCTGGGTCTGAAATGTTCCTCAGATAACCAACGCCTCACTCCTTTATTTTACAAAGGTTTGCCAAGTGCCAGCTCAGTAGAAGTCACCCTGGTCACCTCCTTTCTATAAGATCACAGCCTTTCACCATATGTACCTCTGGTGCTGGAGCTGTCCACCAGAAGGCACGCTCCATGAAGCAGAACTCTGGGTCAGCTTTGCTCACTGCGTCTGTAACAGGGCCTGGCACATAAGAGCCACTCAATAACTATCTGCTGACTGGATGAACCATGCTAACACCAAGCTCCCCCGTAAAAAGTCAGTCAACAAGTCCTTAACAGTTTCTAAGAATTCTATTCCTTTCTTTTCTTTAGGCCATCAAGCCTGGGATCTGTGACCACTGCACCCTTGAAGCCCAACCCTGGCCTATGTCCTGTAGCTGCTTTTTGCTATATCCCTGTTCAGAGTTCCAGACCCCTTAGCATTGCTGAATAATGTCTAATCCCCTCATTAAGAAGTCACTATGGTGATACTTTTGTCCTCTTCATCAATGACATGTGCTATACATCCTTGCTACCCCTAGAAGGGAGGAGTGGGCAAGTGGGCAAATTCATAAACTTAACAGCGTGTACTTGTGCTTAGATTTAACCAGTCCAGCATTCAGAGTTGGGTTTGCCTTGGTCTCTTCAGGAGTTACTGTTGGAAACGAGAAGGCTGCCCTGAGATTCAAAAGCCAGCAGACATTACCCTTGCTCCAGCACATCACAGACCTCTGTGGCTGAGAGTGAGCAGGCAACAGCCCCACAGACCAGGGAGTTACCCCGCCACCCATGAATTCACTGGGACTTTTGCCAGAACTTTGCCTCAGTCCTTCACTGCTAACCCCTATGATCTGGAACCTCAATTACAAACTGTACCTGAATAAATAAAGATCCGTGTTGTGGTCTGTAGGAATTTTATGCCTTTAAAACATTTGATGCACCTCTAACAATCCAATCAGTCTCGTTCTCGGTGTCTACATTTTCAGGTTTTGTAGTAATAAGGGGAGCAGGCCCTGCTTTTCGTCCAGCCCAGCTCCCGCATGGCTAGCTTATACCCCGAAATAANTCTTTATTAACCAATGAAAGTAACACAGACAGATGACCCTCCTACATCAAGGTTTCCTCACTCATTCAGCCAACACTTGGCCTGATGCATGGTGGCCATGCTGGGATGGTGTGAACATACAGGCTGGCTTCTCTCCCGGGGCTCCAGCCCAGCCAAAGCTGAGGGGGTGTCAAAATAGAAATTCTTTGTTCATGACATGTGAATACCCTTCATCTTACTGCCAAGCAACTAAAAGAAGGAAAGCAAGGCTGGTCCATGCAGGAGAGAGGCAAACCCGGGTGGGTGATTTCAACAACAAGGGGGAGCCACAGCACGAGTGGCCTGCACACTGGGGCAGAGGTCGCTCACAAGCAGGGTAACTCGGTCGCTTCTTGACCAACTTTTAAAAAGTTCTCTGCTTTTCCTTGCAATTTTCATCCTAAGCTTGATAGTACACTATTTTCTTTAACCCTGTCTACCTTTTCATCACCTGCCTTTGGTTTTGTTAAAGCAGCCCATGAGATCCAGCTCTGGGGAAGCCAGTAAGAGGCTAAGTTAAGGCACAGGGTACAATGGGTGTGGCTGTAAGCAGGAGCACCCAGCGGGAGAAACCAGTAAACGCAATTCATGCAACAACAAAACCCTAAGAATTACTACAAACTAAGGAACTTTCTCTTTTTCTATATTTATGTTATGTGTATGGGTGTTTTGTTTAATGTATGTTTATCCACCATGTGTGTGCCTTGTGCCTTGGAGGGAGCTGGATTCCATATAACTGAAGTGATGAATGGCTGTGAAGCAATATGTGGGTGCTGGGAGTTGAACTGAGTCCTCCGGAAGAGCAAGTGCTCTTAATCATTGAGCCACCTCTCCAGCCCCCTGCTAAGGAAAATTTCTTGACAAAAAAAAAACCTTTAATAATATTTTCTAATAGGTCTGAGGGATCGATTGGTCCCAAGATTGGGTTTACAGAATAAAATATCTCACTTCTTTAAGTTACTCTTTTATATGATGCCCAGCTTTGTATGTAGCCAATGCAAAAGCCCTCCAGGATATTAATCTCTCCGGCGTTCCCTCGATAGCTATATAGCAGTAAATCACTCATGATTCATGTGTTTGCACATAACAGCAAATGATTAGACAGGTCTTCCACCGGGCTTCTTAGTGTTTTCTGCTCATCATCCTTTATAGCCTCAGATCCTTGTTATACACGTATGTAAAAGCAATACATAAATCAAACATTCACTGATAATAAATCAAACATTCACTTTTGAAACAATTCTTTGGCATACACACAGTATCACCGTTTGTTAAAGTCAAAGGCAAATCTGCATACTAATGAGACTATCATGTTTGTTTATTTTTATACAAAGACTGAATCTCGGCTGGAAACCCTGCAGGACATGAGGCCTCTTCAGTGCTTTTTAAGGTTAACTGACATTTTGATTTTAGAATTATTTTTATTTATTCATTTACTTATTCATTTATTTATTTACTAGATATACACTGCTCTGCCTGCATGCCAGAAGGCAGCACCAGATCTCACTATGGATGGTTGTGAGCCACCATGTGGCTGCTGTGAATTGAATTCAGGACCTCTGGAAGAGCAGCCAGTGTTCTTAACCTCTGAGCCATCTCTCCAGGCCCCGATCTTAAATTATTAAGTGCTGAGTGTGTCACTTTGTAAAAATACATAGTATAAGTGGCAGACGGGGAGTTCAAAATTAGGAAATATTGTCATTACAAGCCAAAATTTGATTTTTTTCCCATGAAATTCTAATCAGCAAGTCAAACACTGGTTTTTAACATCAAAGACTCAACAGGACAAAGGAGCAGTAACCTGAGGCATGCCGAGGGATCACTGCAAACACTGACTGCCAAAACACCAACTCCGACACTTAGCCATCTCCCTCTTGCTCTTCTTGCTCGAGCTTAGAGGAGCTTTCAGCGTTACCTTTGCAACCCCTAGAAAACAGACCCAGGGATTTATGTGCATGGGCAGCGTGATCAGTAAGCATTTACTGAAGCAACAATCAATGTATTTACAACCCACAACGCTAATGTTGAGGAAAGAGAAGGAATGAGGACTGCAGGCGAGGGTTCTTTGGAGAATGAGATCGTAGCACTTTTATGCAAAGTGCTGCCCTATGGCAAGCCAAGAAGCTGGTATCAGAGTGTAAAGAACTCACTGCCTCTCCCACTGTGGCCTTGCTACTGAAGAAGTCCAGATACCTACCCATCTCCTCACATGACCGGAAGGCTGGGGGCCAGCACCTGTCTGCAGACCACAGCTGGAGAATATGGTGTCACACCCTCCTGGAGTTGGACTAAAGAGGAGGATGATGATAAGTCTACTGATTAGCAGTCACAGCATGTTTATTTGATGCCAGTTGCTGTTAAGCACTTAAGCACTTTATATGGATTATTTCATTTAAACCCTTAAGAACCGGTGAGGGTTTACTTTATCAGTCCCATTTTTTTTTTTTCAAATGAGGAAGTTTAAGCCTTCAGGCAAGGCTTGGTTAATTTATCTTGCTCTTAGCATCTTGGCTGTGGTACAGCAGATGTGGGAAGTAAGGCAGTCTGGCCCCAGGTGATCCTGGATTAGTATATGGTGCCTGCTGACCTATGAAACCACTCTACTTCCCAATTTCCTTTAAGAACAGGAGCTTGGCTGGTGTGGTAGCCCATCCTTTCACTTCCAGCACTCGGGTGGCAGAAGCAGGCAGATCTTTTTGAGTTTGAGGTAAACCTGATCTACACAGTACTTTACAGGAGAGACAGAACTACACAGTAAGACTGTCTCAAAAAAAAAAAAGAAAAGAAAAGAAAAGAAAATGAGTTTGTATTGTATCAGTGCAGGGTAAAGAAATACTTTACTCTGTGGGAGATGTCAGATAGTGCTTTTTAAAAGGGGTGAGGAAAGATATTCCTTTTCCAAGCCTGATGATCTGAGAACAGGGAACAGAATCCTGAAAGTTGGCCTCGGACTTCCACAAGTGTATGCTGTGGTATACTGCATTGCATACATGCATACACACACAAATATACATGCATAGTAAATGCATAGAGAATGTTTTTGAAGTAAACAGGTACACACCTGTTTGTGAATCCTGTTTATATATTTGAAAGACATGGTTTTTGCTGCTCTCACGGGGCTACAAGTCAAATAGTTAGCACAAGTACTTTCTCAGCTACAGAACATTTCCAAGGCACAACGGGGTCACATTCGTGAGGTTTTCAGGTGGCTGGGAGTGGTGGCACAGGCCTATAGTCTCAGCGTGCCCAAAGCTGAGGCAAAACTAGAAGTTCAAGCTGGCCTGGGCTGCACAGCAAGGCTCTGTCTTTCTCTGTCTGTGTTTTCATGGGTCTAGCCTTCTCCAAAATATGTTATATTTATTTGGTTTCTAAGAGCCACTTAAGATATCTCTGGGAAAGATATAGTCAAATTTCAAAATTTATTTTTAAAGTCTTACTTCTAGACTTCAAAAGCATTGACATTGAGTTTAAGCAAACAAATAAAATTGATCATCTTTGAGACTGACTGTTCTTCCAGAGGACTTAGGTTCAATTCCCAGCACTTACATGGATGCTCATGACCACTTTAAACCCTTGTTCCAGAGGGATCTAATGCCATCTTTTGGCATTTGGCACATAAGGCACCCAGACATACATGCAGGCAAACACCCATAAACATAAAATTATGTAAAAAAAATTCATCAGCTTTTGGAAAAGCACCTAGAAAACCATTAAATCTTTATTCAACATTGCTCCATATCAAATGCAGCTTGAATAATCAATTGCACAATTAATTAAAAAATTTAGCCACCTTACTGCTCTACAGTGAAATTTCAAGAACCATACATTATAATTTAAATATTTTTTAGATTTAGTCTTTTTTGTTGGCTTTTTTTTTTTTTNGATAGAGTCTCTCTACATATCCCTGGCTGTCCTGGAACTCACTACATAGACTAGGCTGGCCTCAAACTCACAGAGATGCCCTGCCCCTGCTTCCCCTGTGCGGGCATTAAAGGTGTGCACCACGGCGTATGGGCAGAAAGCCTTCTTAATGTTCTTATATCAAACTCCCCACAGTGAAGTGTCTTGCTAGAAATTCTCACAACCAGACTACTAGGTGCTTTCCAATATTAATTTTTAATCATTTTTGATTGTATAATAGTTTAAGGGCTCCTCCTTAAAACAGAATCAATATAACACACTAAAAAAAAACTAATCTAGCTTACTTCTGAGTGAATGGGTAGGACCTGGTACAGTTAAGATCTAAGGAATATACCTCCGTCAGTCTACCAGAGAAATATGACATTTATTTTACCTCTGAAATTTATAAAATGACCTTTTAGCCATCTTATTAAACTTTTTAATTCATTCATTTACTTATTTAGAAGACAGGGGTTCACTATGTAGCCCAGGCTATCCTCTACCTCCTGCCTCAAGCACATGAGTGTTATAATTAATTATTTGCCACCATGTTCTACTATTCTCTCTCTCTCTCTCTCTCTCTCTCTCTCTTTTTATTTAAGCAATGAAGAAATAGAGCAAACATCCAAGTATGGCACCCTACCACCTACCTGGGTCATCAATAGTGCCAACTTGAGAAGTTACAGTTTTCATGAGTAATAGAGACCTTGAGCCCTATAAATGCCAAGCAGCTTGCTTTTCTTGTTGACAAACTGCAGCCACTCTGCACTCATTTTAATAACGACCAGGGGCAGGGTGGGGTGGAAGGCACAAGGATTTCAGGGAATGGCCAGACCTGCACTCCTCAGGGCCCTTCTTACAGGTCAGCTTACCTTTCTGGCCACCCTTTTCTTAGTCTGTGAGAGTCTCTCACTGCTGCCCTCCTCCATTGAAAAATCCATGTGCCTCAGGATCCTGGATCCCCTTCTCTTACTAAAGATACTATGAGAAAATGGTTTTGAACGCTTGGGCAGTTTCCTGGCTTCTTTGCAGGCTTTTTTAGTTACATATACACACATCCAACTATTGCTTCCGGGCAGCACAAGTATGTGCTCATCTTTCAACCTGAACTCAGCACACAGTCCATTAGTCATATCCTCCCCCCCCCCTTGGGGTTTCTCTGAGTGGCCCTGGCTGTCTTGAATTTGCTCTGTGGAACTCGGACTCGGAGATCCTCCTGCTTCTGCCTCCCAAGTGCCACCACTGGCAGGCCCATTCATCATATTCTATATTCTATTCTATTCTGTTCTATTTATTTATTTATACAGTGTTGAGTCTGAATGTTTGCCTTCAGGCCAAAAGAAGGCGCCAGATCTCATTACAGACGGTTGTGAGCCACCATGTGGTTGCTGGGAATTNCCCCCCCTTGGGGTTTCTCTGAGTGGCCCTGGCTGTCTTGAATTTGCTCTGTGGAACTCGGACTCGGAGATCCTCCTGCTTCTGCCTCCCAAGTGCCACCACTGGCAGGCCCATTCATCATATTCTATATTCTATTCTATTCTGTTCTATTTATTTATTTATACAGTGTTGAGTCTGAATGTTTGCCTTCAGGCCAAAAGAAGGCGCCAGATCTCATTACAGACGGTTGTGAGCCACCATGTGGTTGCTGGGAATTGAACTCAGGTCCTCTGGTTGAACAACCAGTGCTCTTAACCTCTGAGCCATCTCTCCAGCCCCATCATACTCTTTACAAAGCTTGCTTCCTTCTTTTGTGCTCTAGATTTCAACAAATAGCTGGGGAGCCCACTCTACTCCTGACATTAGACATGGGAAGTAGCCTTGTGGGTGTTACCAAGACGTCCAAGTCCGCTCCTTCCAGTGTCTGCCCCCTCCCCATGACACAGGCACCACAGTAACCAATACACACTTGTAGTCACCTTCTCTCCATACCTCAGACAAAAACAAATGGCCCTCACATTGTTTTTCTGTCTCAAATTTTGACTCTCACTAATCTTTGGCCCTTTCCATATGCAAAATGGACCATGTCACTCACCCACAATTTTTATTACCTTTAAAGAAAAATCCAGTCCTGAAGTAAGGGCTCTCTGTAACCTCCCCCAGCACCTCTCTGGCTTCACTTCCCTCTCTTCTATGTATGCGGTTGTACATATTCAGTCAGCAACAACTACCACCCCACTTGCTTACTGCTACCTTTTGTCTGTGCCCAAGTTACCCTCTGATGGGGGGGGGCTCTTGCCCTCACACCCACGTACCTGGGCATTCCCTTGACTCCATTTATGGGAAACTATGCTAGGGTGGCACACTACAGCTGTTCAATAAATGTTTGCCCTATGCCAACATTGCCTTTTCCATTTAAAATTTCGACAGTTAAAATTTTCTTTTACACTGGGCATGGTGGCACACACCTTTAATCCCAGCACTTGGGAGTTTGAGGCCAGCCTGGTCTACAAAATGAGTTTCAGGACAGCCAAGGCTGTTACACAGAGAAACCCTGTCTGGGGAGGGGGATTCTTTTACAATATGGAAGATATCAATATTAGTTATCTATTAACACTTCACTATTATTATTTGAAACGGGGTCTCGTGTAGCCTAGGCTGGCCTTGAACTCATCAGGCTTTGAATTTCTGATCCTCTTCCTTTTCCTCACCAGTGCTGAGGTGACAGTTGTGGGATACCACATTTAGTTTATACTGGGTGGGAACTGAACCCAAGGCTTAGTTCACATGAAGTATCCTATCAACAGAGTTAAATTCCCTACAATTACACATCATTTATTCTGATGCTCACTAAACTATTAGACAAATTGCCATCATAATGAGCTAACAGCAGCTCCCAGCTTTCCCAAAGAGGTGTACTTAGAAATAAAGACTAGTAAAAAGACTGGAAGCTGTCCTCTCTGTTGCCGTCCATTCAGTACACAACCAAAGTCCACTCTGTACTAAAGGGACTAAGGAAGCAGCATGCTGTGGGTTTACATAAAAGAAAACAAAGCTTAATCGGAGGGTCAAGATCCAAAAAAAAAAAGAGAGATAACTATTAGAAGAAAGCATAGTCTTGGAGCCAAGAGCTCCATTGGCGAGTTCCTCCAGTGGGAGAGAAGTTCATTTAGTGGGCATGGACCTCCTCCTGGGAGATGTGCTGGAAAGCAAGAAACAGTCAGATCCTGGAGCGCAATCATACCACGGATGAAGAAAAGAGCAGAGAGGAAGGATTCAGGGAAGTCCGAGAGAGTGCAGTTGCTAACAGGTTTGGGGACAACACAAAATAGACATGGAAATTAGGTTGTAGTCTACCTTTGACTGAGCTCCTGAATGAATTCAGAAAGTAGCAGAGAGGGAAGAAGACCCAAACCATGCTAACAAAAATTAAAAAACAAAACAAAACTCTTCAAAGCAAAAATAAAACCCTTCTCCCAGTTATGACAGTGGGGGAAGAGGACAGAACCCACACGCTCAAGTGATAAGATTTTTGGCTGCCCTATTTGTGCTAAATTAAGCTAACCTCTGACTGAGTTGTCTTTACTTTTCATTCTGAGAGTGGCCAAGAGGTTGGAGAAAAAGAAACGGCTGCACTTTTTATGTCTTCCTGGCTACCTTGTTATCCCAGGCTAAGGCTGCTTTGCTTTGCTACTTTAAGTTACACATCAGCTAAGTAGTGATGTCACCGCTCTGTGCACAAAGAAACTTGGAAACTTAAAATCAAAGAAAACCCCCCATACCATGTCTTTTTGTTTTTCCTTTGACCACCAATAATACACTGAACACAGCAGCCAAAGGAAATAGACGTATTAGTAGGAAAAAACCAAAGTGATAATAAAAACTTTATCATTCATTTCCAAGCCCAACCCATTAACAGTTTCTGACCATGAGCATCTTCTCTGAGGGTAAAACACATTCCTACACAGAAGTTCTTCTCATCTACTGGGCAAGTGCACTGTGCTAGGTGCAACAAGGGGAATGACAAATATGTCCCTCCCATTCCTACGCCTCCCTAGCCAGTTGTTTCTTTCATAGGCATGACATCCCCTAAAATCTTGCTTTCACAGTTAGCTGCCTTTATGTTTTGAGTGAGACTTCCTCAATGCCCACTTCAAGGATGAGGTCTCTTCTAAACCACTACAAGGTATTCCATCAATTCCTATTTTCACCTTTCCATTCTTAAAATTCACATGCAGTCACTACATTTAGTATTCATCACCTTAGCATGGAGATCTGTCACTCTTCTTTTTTTTTA
>LOEQ01002231.1:0-10559 GCA_001685075.1 Bramus lutescens | reverse complement strand
AGGAGAATGCTGGAAAGGAGGAAGCCCATTCCTCCCAGTCCAGCCCAAACCACCACTACCCCACTGAGAAAGGTACTGAGCCACATGGCTAACATAGATAAGAATGGGTTGATATAAGCTAAAAGAGCTAATAAGTAGCCTGAGCTAATCAGTTTATAATCTTATAGAGACCTCTGTGTGATTTTCTTTGGGGCTTGCCGGCTGTGGGGTACAGGGAGGGACATTAACCCTAACAAGCCGGCCCCCTCATGTTACAGAGGTGGGTGGAACTCTGTGAGGTCAGCCTGGTCCACAGAGTGAGTTCCAGGTAAGCCAGAACTACACGGAGAAACTCTGTCTCAAAAAAACAAAAACAAAAGAAACTAGGGGCTGAGGAGATGATTCAGTGGATCCATGTTCGATTCCCACCACTCACACTGTGGCCCAGAATTGGCTATAACCCCAGTTTCAGGGGATCTGATAGCCTCTTCTGGCTCCATGGGCACCAGGCATGTGTATGGTGCATAGTCATTCATGCAGACAAAACACCCATGCCATGGTTTTCTCAGGTGCATTGTTTGGGCTGGTGGATGAGCTAACTGGGTTAGGCCAAGGTCAGACACTGGCCACAGCTGTGTTTTAACATCTTAGTCAAGAAGTCTTTAGGAAAGTAAGCACTAGCTCTGTAGGCGATTTGATTTTATTTGTTAAAGTTTCTAGATTTTGGCCAGATTCCCAAAGGGCTTCTTTTCCCTTTCCTTGCCCCCTTGTTCCCCCCTCCCCCATCTTTCTGTCTAGTCTCACTTAGTCACACTAAAGTAGTTAGTAGGTCCTGGTATCCAGGAAATATCAGTGAGCTTGGATATAAGCAACAGACTTTTCATTTGGTTGTAGAAGAGAATTGCAAACCAGGAAATGCAGGCTCAGGCAGAGTGAACCAGCATTTCAGAGAGGCTTGTGAGATACTGGAGGCAGGCAGCCTGCTGCTTCTTGAGGGGCAATGAGCAAGATGGCAGCAAGTGTGGAGTTAGAAATGGGTGTGACTGAAAGGTGAACGCCAAGTCCATCGGCATGTCCAGGTCAAGAGGAAAAGCTGGTTTGTTCAGCATTTCTCAAATCTTTTAGTGTGTTGCTAGATTCTGGAAAATGTCCCTCTGCTAACAGTTCCCTACATGGTATATGTGTAGTAAACTTTCTCTTGTCATTGAATCTCTCAGGCCCAGAAAAGGATTCTTGGTCCTCTTCTGGACATTCTGTAGCCAGTTTGACTTTTAACTTGTGTGTGTGTGTCTGTGCACACACGCATGTGCACATGCACATGCAGGGAGGTCGGAGGAGAATATCCAGTGTTCTGTCTCAGCTTTTACCTTATTTCCTAAAGCTAGGGCCTCTCATTGAACCCGGAGCTTATGCTGGCAACTAAAAAGCCCCAGCCATCCTCCTGTCTCCTCCCTGTCCACACACAGTACACGCACACCCACCATGCTTGACTTCTTAAGGTGTTGTTGATGTGAACTCAGGCCCCTAAGTGAAGGCAACAAGTGCTCCTACCCATTGCTCCCATTAGGACTATCGTTAGCGTAGAATTTTAGTTGTGTGTGACAAAGTTGTAGAGAGTGGTGGTGGCTGTGCTTGCCTTCGATGACAGCACAGTTAATCTTATGTGTCCATGGTAAAATTTAAAGAAAGTCTTCGTGCATGCACGTATAGTGTGTCTGTGTGTCTGTGTGTATTGAGTGTGGGCAGCAGATGGCACAGTGTGTGTGACCATCAGAGGACCACCTTGGTGCTGATCTTTACCTCCCTCTGTTGGAGGCAGGCTCTCTTGTTTGCCACTGAAATGCCAGATGAGCTTGCTCCTTGAGCTTCCAGGCACACTCCTCCGGTCTCCTCCCATCCTGTCAAGTCAGTTCTGGGAATTTGACCTCTGGTCCTCAACATTTGAACTGTAAGCACTATGTCTCAGCCATCTCCTCAGCACTCATGGTGAACATTTTAATGTCAGTTGAACCCTTAGACTCGTGAAGCACCGACCAGTCCTTTCTGTGCATTCTTGTGAAGAAAGCATGCCTAGCTCATGGGAAACTGAGGCTTGGGGGAGCATCACAGATGATCAGGACATGGGTCTTCATAGTGTCTAGTCCTCTCCATATTCTGCTAATGTTCCTCCCAGCAGGGTTAAAAGAAATTCCGGAGTAGAGTCTGAGAAAACTAAAAGTACAGGGTTTTAATGGAGACTACTGAAGATGCCTGGACCAGTGAGTCTACTTACACGCGAGGTGAAGAGGGAAACAGGAAAGGAATTTCCAGACTTGGGGTGAAATGGAGATTTTGAGAATTAAACTTTAAATCCCAGTCTCTGGAAGGAGACTATAAGTTGGTGCAGGACAGCTTCACAAGGACTGTCTGTCCTCAGCCCAGGGAAGCATTTAAAGTACGTCCATACTCCAGGAAGTGAGGGGTTCCTTTAACTCAGGCCCCTTTGGCCCAGCTGGGGATGGGGAGAAGGGCTGTGGGAGAAGGGAAGGATCATTCTGGTTGAGTCAAAGGGAGCCCTGGAGGGAAGGGGCCACTCCGCTACCCAGGAGCCAGGACTCAAAGATGGTACACGAGTCTGAGGGACACAGGTGTGAGCCGCACTAACCACAACAGCATCAGGAAACCATTCTCATTGGGTTTGATAATTTTCTCTTCCATGCTTGTTCCTAAGATAATGAGCCATTTAAAAAATATTTTATGTGTTTTACCTGTGTGTATGTGTACCATGTGTGTGCCTAGTCCCTGCAGAGGCCAGGAGGAGGGCATCAGATACCCTGGAACTGGAGTTATAGATGGTTACAATTCACCATGTTTGGGTACTGGGCACAGAACTAGGGACCTCTGCAAAAGCAGTCAGTGCTCTTAATCCCTGAGCCATCTTTCCAGTCCCTGAGCTAGCTTTTTAACTGACCCCAATGGCAAGGTGGTTTTTACTTCTGAAATAGTATCAGTTCTTTTGGGAGCCCTCATCCCCAGAACCCTTATTTGTGATCATAATAATCAGAAATTCTGGAATTTAAAAGACTGACTAAACTTACTATTCTTTTTTAAAATTTATTTATTTGTTAAGACGGGGTTTCATGTAGCTCAGGTTGGCTTTGAACTCACTATGTAGCCATGGATGACCTTGACCTTCTGACCCTTCTGCCTCCAGTCCTGAGTGCTGAAATTTCAGGTGTGTGAGCAGCAACATACTTATTATTACATACCTACAATGTTACAATAAGAGTACAATTTCCTATTGCTAAAATCAATACTGGCACAAAGTGTTGAGATCTGTGTAATAACGGGGAAGATTTGACTCAGGAAAGAATTCCTGCCTCTTGCCGGACTCTGATTGTGCCTTTGGTTAACAGTTTTAACTCATTATGTTAGTTTGGTCCCTTTGCTGAGGAGCACTGTCAAACGTAATACACAGCCTCGAGCTCTAGTGAAGAGGGTGATGGGGTTGCAGGGGAAACCATTTTTGCTTTGCCTTTTTTTTTTCCTGAACTTTTGCTAGACAGCAGACTCAGTGGTTACTGGCCTTTGAGTCCAGAATTGTGACAACATGTTAGTTCCACCTGACAAGTTTGATGTGATGTTGGACTAAATGTTCCCTTCCAGCCATTTTTACAAGGCGTCCAAGTAAATTTATGCAGCTTGGCACACTTCACTGACTTTATTAGGTAGGGAGGGTTTTTTTTCCTTCCTTTTTGCTGAAAATGTTTTTCTTGTTTAAAATCTCAAGCCAACTGTAGTAACACACACCTATAAATGCTAATATTCAGGAGGTGGAGGCAGTGGGAGTGTAAGTTCAAGGCCGGCCTGGGAGACCTAGCTGCTCTCATTCTCAAAACCAAACCAAAACATAACTTTGTAAGCCTTCTCCAGGAGTCGCCTAGCAGTGTGCAGGCAGCTAGGGTGATCGCTTTTGGCAGGAGGCCTTGTAAACATCCCTGCATCTCTGTGATATATGGGTAGAGTCGACACATTGTTAAAAACAATGACCATAAATAGAGAATGTGTCAGGGCTGGGCTCAGTCTTTAACAACAGTCCAAATGGAGAGGGCTCTGAGATCTGTTCCCTGGGCAGGTACATCATATGCAGACATTGTTGCCAGGACCCAGAACTCTAATCTGTTAGCCTGCTCAGCACAGTGGAAATAGGTGGGGCTTGTGCTTAGAGGGATAGAGTCCTCCCTCCCTCCCNCTCCCTCTCTCCCTCTCTCCCTCTCTCCCTCTCTCCCTCCCTTCCTTCTTCCCTTCCTCCATTTCTTCCTTCATCTGAGTTTACACTATTTAAAAGTCAACTTCTAGTATATTAAAAAAATTGTGTAAATATACAAAAATCCCTCTGGGGAATGCTTGCATATACATACAGCTATTCTTTGTGGTGCTTTAGGGTTTTGAGGAGTATATAATAATTCTGTTGGCCTTTACCTATTTCATTCACTAGTCAAACTTTCTATCAAATATCCTTGTTTTCTCTCTCTTGATCTTGGCCTTTCTTGGTCTTTTAACGGATTTTAGAGTTGATTTATCATATTTTACAGATTGAAGGATTTCCCTCAGGATTGTTAAGGTCCTTGTGGTAGTCTAAATGTAATTGGCCCCCATAATCTCATAGGGGGTAGCATTATTAGGAGTGAGTATGACCTTGTTGGAAGAAGTGTGTCACTATGGGGGTGGTTTTGAGGTTTCCTATGCTCAGGATACTGCCCAGCGTGTTAATCAACTTCCTGTTCCCTGCAAACCAAGATGTAGGCAACACCATGTCTGCCTGCACACCACCATGCTTCCCATCATGGTGATAATGGACCAAACCTCTGAAACTATAAGGGAACCACCCCAATTAATTTTTTTTTAAATAAGAGTTAACAGTGGTCATGGTATCTCTTCATAGCAATAAAAATCCTAAGACAGAAGCTGATACCAGGGACTAGAGTATTGTTATGACAGGCCTGACCATGTTTGGAGGAATTTCAACTTTGGTATTTTGGGTTAAGAAAGCAGTGAAATGCTTTAAGTGCTGCTTAATGTGGGCCATACTAGAGGCAATGGTATTGAATGTGATTTGATGAACTGTGGAGATCAAGAGGTTCGGAGGAGAATGTTAGTATGTGACCTAGAGACTGGTCTCGTGAAGAAAGTGGTTGATTTTTGGCCATGTCTGAAGAGTCTGTTTAAGGCTAAAGTGAAGAGTTTTTGGATTAATTCTATTGGCAGAAACCTCAAAACAGCCTAGTATAGAATCTGTCTTGTGGATATTGGTGGTAACTCTAATGAAGATTTATAATGAAAAGGAGCAAGCTAAGCAGGATAAATTACAAATGTAAATTCTGAGGAGAAAAAGGGAGTGAAATGAAACTAAAGCCTGTGTTCAAGGAGAAAAATGGATTGAGAAATGGAATAAAGGGAGCAGTGACTGCAGGGTAAGATCCCACCCAGCTAAGTTTCTAAATTTGTGGAAAGAAACTAAAGAAAAGCTTAGAGCCAGATGTGGTGGGGCACACCTTTAATCCCAGCACTAGGAAGGCAGAGGCTGGAGGATCTCTGAGTTAGAGGCCAGCCTGGTCTAGAGATCCAGTTTCGGGACAGCCAAGCTTAGACAGTGAAGGACAAAAAGCAGTGAAGATGTAATTGAATGAGGGGGCCATGTTCCAGGCCCAGCAAGCAGCAGGATTTGGCAGCCTCGGCCACATGGTCTGGCTTTAGGTTTAAGGATGGAAGAAATGGATTATGGAGTTTACCTCTGTGCTTAAAGCAAGCTGCTGAGGCCAGGCACGTGTCCAGGGGTGTCCCTGAATGGAGAGAGGCCCAGTGAGGCTGTTTTGTGAAGCTGTGAAGTTGAAGCCTGAGTCGCATTGGAGAACCCAAGGTGTTAGAGATGCCAGAGCTGCGGGACACCTGCTGAGGAAGGCTGCTAACAGGGAGTGGAACTAGCTCCAGAGAAAGATGTATGTTGCAGTCAACAAAGCTGAAAAGAGTTGGGGATCTGAAAAGCATTTGACATCAGACATGGAGATGCAGAGTTAGGAGTTTGCCTAGCTGGTTTTTGGTCATGCTTTGGCCCAGTATTTACTAGCTCTTTGTTTGTTTGTTTGTTTTTGTTTTTTCGAGACACGGTTTCTCTGTAGCTTTGGAGCCTGTCCTGGAACTAGCTCTTGTAGACCAGGCTGGTCTTGAACTCACAGAGATCTGCCTGCTCCTGCCTCCCGAGTACTGGGATTAAAGGCGTGCGCCACCACTGCCCAGCTGTGATCTGCTTTTTGATTTTGATTTTTATATGTGATTACAGTTAAGAGATTGCATGAATCTCAGAAGAGACTTTGACCTTTGGATTTTAAAACCTTGTTGAGACTGTGATATCCCATGGGGACTTTTGAAGTTGGACTAAATCAATTTTGCATTATGATACTGTTACAGGCTTATGAGGGCCAGGGAGTGGAATGTGATAGTTTGAATGTAACTGGCCCCCACAATTTCCTAGGGAGTAGCACTGTTAGGAAGTATGGCTTTGTTGGAGTGGGTATGATCTGCGTGAAGGAAGTGTGTCATTGTGGGGTGGGCTCAGAGGTTTCCTATGCTCGAGATGCCACCCATCCAGTGTTTCATTTGCCTTCCTGTGACCTGTATATCAAGATACAGTCAGTACCATGTCTGCATGCATGCTGCCGTGCTCCCCATCATAATGATAATGGGCTGAACCTCTGAAACTATGTGAGCCACCCCAACGAAATGTTTTCCTTGTAAGAGTTGCTGTGGTCATGGTGTCTCTTCACAGCAATAGTAACTGTAAGACAGCTTCATTAAAGGTCAATTTTAAATTAACCCATTTATGTCTTCCTTGGGATTATCCTCCAAAGAATAGATTTTTCTCTATTAAAGTGGCCCATGCTTTGTTTAGTGCCGAATTCTGGGTCCCAGTTCAAGCTATGAAACCATAAAATCATCTTATTTTAGGGTTTTAGGAATGACAGCCTTTAGCAGGTGTTCCAGTGGAAGCAGGAACACAGGACGGTGACAGAGGCAAGCAGAGTGATTTAAAGTAAAACAGGAAAAAGTACTTTGTGGGCGACTTCATGTAATGTTCTAAAAGAAATAGGGCTATATGATGGTGAGCTGTGACTTATAGGCCAGGTCACTGACAGAAAATCAAGAGTGAAGACAGCATCTCACTCTAGCCCTGGCTGTCCTGGTACCCACTATGTAGAACAGGCTGGCCTCAAACTCACAGAGATCCACCGGCCTTTGCTTTCTGAGTGCTGGGATTAAAAGCATGTTGCCACCAAGCCTGCTCCTATCCCAACTTCTTATCCCTAGATGAATTCCTGTTCTCCTGCCACTCTTCCTCTGTGTGCCTGGCCTCTTTCTCTACACTGGGCATGTGTGCTGTGGCCATGGTTCTTCTCCTGTGCTCTACTCCATGTTCCGTGTTGGGGGTTGCATTTCACTGATGTTCCACAGTGTGGTCTGTCCTGCTTTTGACATATACAATTGGGTTGGATCACTCTGTTTAGCTCTGCTGTAAGCAATGCTTCTACAGACATGTGTTTTTGGTGCACACACGTGTGCTTCCATTGACTCATGAGTGATGCAGGTTATAAAGCGTGCTATTTTTGCTCTTAGCACAGCCTCTCAGTTCTGTCAGAGTCTGCAGCAGCTATGAATGATATTCCAGTTTCCTTCCCATGACGTCAGCTTCTCAAAGCTTTAGTCATTCTGGCTGGTGTGCAGTGGTGTCTCCTAATGTTTATAATTTCCTAATGCCTAATTAAGGCAAACATGTTTCTGTATATGTTTTAATGCCAGCCCTTTGATTATATTTCTTGGGGAAGGGATTGCTCTTATTTCTTGCCTTTTTTTTATTGTGTTACCTATCATTAGATTATCATTGGCTTCTAAGCGTTCTTAAACTTACTCTGGGTCAAAGTTCTTTGGTTATGTTCTCTTCTATTTGGTGGCACATCTTTTTACTGTTTTTTTTTAAAATTAACATTTAAGCCAGATGTGTTGCATGCCTTTAATCCCAGCACTTGGGAGGCAGAGGCTGGCGGAGCTCTGTGAGTTCAAGGCCAGCCTGGTCTATAAGAGCTAGTTCCAGGACAGCCAGAGTTACACAGAGCAACCCTGTCTTGAAAAACCCAAAAAAATGAACATTTAATTTTATGTGTATGAATATTTTGCCTGTGTGTATGTTTGTGCAGCATGTCTGTACAATGTCCATGGAGGTCAATAGATGGTGTCAGGTCCCCTGGGATTGTAGCTATAGTTGGTTGTGAGCCACAATGTGGGTGCTGGGAACTGAACCCAGGTCTTCTAGAAAAGCAGCCAGTGTTCTTAACCTCTGAGCCATCTCGCCAGTCTATTTTCATTCTTAAGGTTTCTTTTGGTGGCACGTGCCTTTAGTCCCAGCTGTTGGTAGGGAGAAGGAGTTGGATCTCTGCGAGTTCAAGGCCAACCTGGTCTATATAGTGAGTTCCAGGCTAGCCAGGGCTACAACATAAAATCCTGTCTCTACAGAGTTTTAATTTTACACAGTATAGTTATCAGTGTTTTGTTTGAGTAAAGTTTTGTTTGTATTTTTTGCCTACTTTAAGATATTTTCCTGTTTATCTGGAATTTGTCTAAGATATAAAGTAAAATTTAAAGGTAGCATCATTGAGTTTATTTGTCAATGAGTAAAGTGACCTCCTTTACTGGTGTCCACTGTTTCTTATTGAAATCCCACATCATGTGTGCAGGGTGTGGTTCTGGCTCTCTACACTGATCCAGCAGTTGATTTGTCTGGATTTTGGTTCTAGAAACAAGCATGATAAAACAGAGCTTCTGCTCTGAGCATGACTATAGTTCGAGGGAGGAGTTGGATAATGTTGATAGGATGAGGTACGGTTGAAAAGTTCAGGTCCTGCCTGAGTTTAAGGTTTCAGTCTGTTAATCTCTTCACTAAAGGGCATCTTTTCTGCAGTAGGAAAACTGGTTTCATAATATGTGGCTCTTACTTGCTGTTTAACATACATAAATCTATTCCTATACAGATATTGTTATAATTCTACGTGTTTGGGGAGCATCTACCAGCTAGCCCTATGAGGGCCGAGATGAGCAGGGCTCTAAGGGAGTCCAGCTTGGCCAGTAGGTGGCAGTGTTGGTCTAGTAAGTGAAGCAAGTAGCGGCTTCAGATGTCTGGCTATTCCTCCGGACTGAGGGCAGAATTCCTGTTGTGAATGAATAAAGGATGGTGTCAGGACCATGAGGAAGGAGCAGAACAGACTGGGGGAGATGAAAGAGGACCAGGAGAATGGCTCTATTCGTTTGTGTAGACCTGGGTCCTCAGCTCTGAGCAGGCACTTCAGAGTTTATTGTTCTACTCCCTGCCTCCTTCCTTCCTCTTCTAGGTACCTTTAGCTTCCTTTAAAATACAGAAGGGGAATCGCAAAGGTAGCTGGGATGTGACTCAACCAGGGCTCCATCTTGGTCTGTCTTCACAGTTCTCCCTCTCAGTCACCAGTGACAACAGTTGTTTTTGGACTTGCCAGTTGTTGCAGTTTGGAAAGCTCGGCTCCTCTTCTGTAGATGTGTTGCCTAAGCCTGGTTGATGTTGGCTTGGCCTCCAGATCTGCTCAAGAGTTGGAGCTTGGCTGGATTCAGACACAGCTGTCTGCATCCCTGGTCCTGTCTGCCAGGGGATGTGACAGAGCTTCTCTCCTTGTTTGGCTGGAGACTCCTTTACTGGCAGAGACACCTGCCATGGGGCCTTTCTCCTCCAGGACCCATTCCTTTGCTGAGCGTGACCCTGCTTTCTTCAGCCTTTACTGTGGGTTGTTACTGGGTGCTTATTGGATCCCTAACTCTATCTCGTGGAGCTTCAGGAAAGGCTGGGGTCTGTGTCCATGGTCACCATGGTATCGTACTGCGTAGCACTAAGCCCAACATCTCTTGATGCCCACCAGAAGAAGGACTAATAGCCAACTGAGCTTCTTCTTTTTCTTTTTCTTTTTCTTTTCTCGAGACTTCTTAAGTTAACTTTGCTTCTTAGTTCCTTCTGAGTTGCCAGGTGGTGTAGAGATCATACACCAACCTGCATGGAATGTGCCCTGTCAGATTGTATTTAACATGCTTAAAAAAAAGGAAAAATCAAAGACATAAATGAACTTTAAATCTCCTTCAGGAGTAGAATGAGGTTTTTGATTATGAAGCAATTCCTTTTTTTTTTTAAAGAGTGTGAACCACAGACACAGATTATGAGGGTAATTGTTTAAGATGATGAAAATCACAACTAATTAAAAATATAAAACCAACAAAATACCACAAATGTCACACAATAAAATAACATTTTCTGATTGCCCGATACATTTTAATTTTTTTGAACACATATTTGGCTACCCGTCATGGTGTTTTACATAATACTTTGTAATAACATTTTAGGATTAGGATGGAAAGGTAATTTTGTTTTCCCAGTAGTCTAGTTAGTAAACTTTTTTCTTCAGCCTGCAATTGTTTGACTTCTTACATAATTTTCTAGTGGTATTATGTAAGACCTCTCTCTCTCTCTCTCTCTC
>LOEQ01002230.1:209307-224929 GCA_001685075.1 Bramus lutescens | reverse complement strand
GGGAGGGAGTGGGCGTGGCTTGTCTCTTAAAGAGACAGAAAACCATTACAATAGTGTTCAGGTCATTTATAACGCCACTTGTTCTCTGAATGGCTGTTTTTCCTAGTTATTGAGATGAGATGGATAGCATCATTAAAGGTCCAGATGTTTATATTGACAGTTTTTATATTTTACATAATATATGTACATAGAGATGTCATGTTAGGAGCATACATAAGGATTAACAATTATTATGTCCTCTTGAAGAATAAACCCTTTGTCATTACGAAATATTTCTGCTTATCTCTGGCAATATTCTTTGTCATGAAGTTTACACTGTGATTTATTCTAGTATGTAATCATCCCAATTTTGTTATTGATTATTCTACTGTGGCAAACATTTTCTTTAAGTTTTTACCTTTAGCCTCTACATCTTTTTTTCAAAAGACCTTTTTATTAACTAATATATTTGAATCTCCCTTTCCTTTTTATTCAGTCTAATGTCTCTACTACAATATTATTTTATAATCATTCTATATTTAATGCTATTATATTATTTAGGGTCAAGTTATGGTATGAGTTTTTAAATATTATATATATTCTTTTGTTTTTCTTATGTTCATTATGGTGTTAAAGATATATGTTCAAATATGTATAAATATTACAAAAGTTTGTTGCTACTTATACATAACATATAAATATATGATTAATATATAACTATTTAAAAATTATATAATAGAACAGATATATACATAAATTATCATATATGCACATATGCATATGCTATTATATTTAACTTTATTGTGTTATAACTATACATGCATTATTTATAACTAGAAATAATTTATATATAAAAAGATGGCATATATAAATACAAAGAGCAACACATAAGCATATATGTGTATACTTAGATATTCTGTTCATTTCTTTCTGCATTGTTATTGTTCCTTTTTATAGATGTGTTCCAAGTGAGGTCACAGGTGGTCCGGCTGGCCTTAAACTTCAGGTTCTTCTGCTTCTACTCTTGGAGTGCTAGGTTTACAGGCACAGCTCACCACGCCAGCTTCTCTCCTCTCTGGAAATGAGTTTTATTCAGCTTAGCTCCTTCTGTGCCATATTCTCTGAGTGTTTTCTCAGTTGTTAGTTATATGTGTATCTAAGCCCTCACGATGTATATTCTTACAGTCAATGCAGATGACAGTAGGTCACCTGCCACCCGCTCCATGGCACCTGCCTCATTATCTTGCAGTTTGCTTCCACACATGTCATAAACCCCACAATGCATTGTTTTAATTTTTCTTAAAACAGTTAACTTAAAACTGAGACAAAGCTCTATTTACACACATCTTTTCCCTTCTGGTGCCATTCACTCTTTGTAGAGATTTAACTTTCCATTTGGAACTGTTTTTTTTCCAGTGAGATATTTTACTTTACCCTACAGAACAGTTTGACTGGCAGTGACTTTTCTCACAATTTTTTGGGCTGAAAACATTTTAAATTTGCCTTTTTGTGGAGGGATATTTTCACTGTAGACTTCTAGGTTTCTGTATTTTTTAAAGTATTTAAAAAATTATCCTATTTTTATTTGGCCTCGATTACTTTGGATGAAAAGTCAGCCATCATTCTTAACCTTGATCCTGTAAGTTGGCTTTTTGTGTTATTGTTCTTATGCTCACTGCTTGTAAGATTCTGTAGTTAAGATTTGCTTTCAGCAATGTTATTATACCTTGGTATTATTTTGCTTCTTTTGCTTGAGGTTAATTGAGGTTTTGGTATTGGTGTATTAACCATCTAGAGATCTATTATTTACTAAGGCATTTCATCCATACCACCCTTTCTCCAAACTGTTTGGACAATTCACCTGCCTATCTGGCTCACATTACCCTTCTGGTTACCACAGGTCATGTTCAGTGTACCTTCTTTTCTCTTGGCTCTGGTGGGTACTGCTTCTATTCCTGCATCTGCAAGTTCATCATAGATTTATTATTATGTGTTATGCAGTATGTGATCTTTCACTCCATACACTGACTTTCAAAAGGGTAAGGGCTAGGGAGGTAGCTCAATAAAATGTTTCTTGTGCAAGCATGAAGATCAGAGTTCAAATCCCCAAGCATCACATAAGAGCTGGGCACAGTAGCACACATCTGTAATTCCAGTGCTCTATGGTAGATGGAAAGTAGAGACAGGAGAACACCTGGAATCTCACCATCCAGCCAACCTTGTGTGCTTAGTTGCAAAAACAAGCTACCCTGCCTTAGACGAGGTAAATGACAAGGACCAAGATAGTCTTCCAGGCAGAGGTGTGTGAATGCCTGCACTCACATACATAAACAACCCTCCCACATGCACATACGTGCATACATTAACACATACATCATATACACATGTACAAAATCAAACTAAATAAGTAAAATTTTTAAGTTGTGTGTCTTTTAATTTTAGAGGTCTCATTTCCCTTAGAATTTTATTGTGTTTTAATTTTTATTTTCTTATTCATTGTATTCATGTTTTCCTTTAAATCTTTGATGTTTTGTATTGCTGTTTTCAAGCCTGTTTGGTAGTTCCATCATTTTTTACTCCAAAATATTAATCAGATTGTTCATTCCCTGAAGAGTCATAGTTTCCTGTCTCCAGACCCAGTAATATTTAGCAGCTACAGATACAATGAAAGTGCACTATGCTTTTGAAAACATTAAGTTTGGCTTTCCTTAAGAAGTGCTAAGGTGTTTTTTTTTAATCTGACAGTCACTTAATGTAGCAAAGTATCATTAGTTTTAGACTTTGAGTGGGCAAATAGGGGGGCACACTCACTCTAGAGCTAGTTTAGCTACAGAACAAGCCCCACATTTCCCTAGGTTCCTAGTGTTAATCTCAGGCAAATAAGAAGTTTTATGCTCTCGTAGGTTGAAACTCAAGAATCCAGAGCTTTACTGAAAGTCCAGTGATACTGGTTTTCTCTCCAGCCTGTGCCTCCTCCCCTGACCCCATGCTTTGTCCAGCCCTGTGGAGCCCGTGTTAGACCCGCTCATCTTGTTTTGTTAAGTCAGTGATTAAGCCCTCTTTGTAGATTTCTGCATAGCTCTCTTCTTCACCGCCCTCCATTGCAAACCTAGCCTTACAGCTCCAGTGACCTCTGAGCCAGCGATGCTCAGCCAGCCGAGCTCTGCTTTTGTGTCTTCATCCTCTAACCCTTGTCAATAGTTCCTGTAAAAAACAAAACAAAGCAGAAGACTAGAGATTGTCTCACCTTGTCTTAGAAGCATAGCCTGTGTTCTTGATAAACATCTGTGTCTTGTGTGCCATTCAACTTTGTGGTTGTATCAGGTTTGGTTTATTTACTGTTACTTGCTCTGCTGTGACCCTAATCAGAAACTTAGAGACAAAAGCATAAGAAGAAAATTCCACTGAAAAGACAGAGAAGAGCATCTGTAACTTCGGCTCATTTCTCACTTCCTTTCCATGTCTGCTTTCAGCTTTCAGACTTGAGTTTTACAGAGGTGCTTCTGCAATATTTGCCATCATATTAAATTCTTTAGTGTAAACCCAAAGTATTTATAAAAATCCCACAAGCCCTGTAGCCAAGTTCTCTGATACGGGCTTTCACATCTTGCTCCTCTGTCACTGTGTTGTGGGTGTTANCAGAGAAGAGCATCTGTAACTTCGGCTCATTTCTCACTTCCTTTCCATGTCTGCTTTCAGCTTTCAGACTTGAGTTTTACAGAGGTGCTTCTGCAATATTTGCCATCATATTAAATTCTTTAGTGTAAACCCAAAGTATTTATAAAAATCCCACAAGCCCTGTAGCCAAGTTCTCTGATACGGGCTTTCACATCTTGCTCCTCTGTCACTGTGTTGTGGGTGTTAAAGCAGCTGGCTTATCCAAATTCAGGATAGGAAACTTAATTGAATTTAGGTAGCTCAGTCAAACGATGATGCCTGCATTGTACCTAATGCGCACGTATGTATGTTTTTAATGAGAGCAGTTACTGTTCAGGTTTTTGCCTTTGGATCCCTGTAGTTCTCAGGTAGAAACTCAGAAGCATATCTGCCTCTTTGAGGTTTGTGCCCAAGTGCCACTGATAAGGCATTACCTTCTCAGTAAGACAACCTCCTGCAGAATGGTAAGAGGGCATTAGGAGACCCAGACATTTGATAAAAGTTATTCTGATTCACGATTTAATTGTAAATTAATCAAGACCATAAGAAGAAAATTCCACTGAAAAGACACACGGATTTCAAATTATAGGAACATGTGTTTGGCAAAGCGTGCTTTAAGGACTGCCAAACCCCAGGCTTACAGGGTGCCTCAGCAGTCCCAGCATGTTAACAGGCTTCCCTGCCCAGACGTGACCCAAATCAACCTGCGGTAGTGGAGCATTCTCCTGTAGGCAGGCTGGCGCAGAGCACACAGGTCTCTTCCAGTCCTTGGGCAAGCAGATGATTTCAGAATCATCTGCACACCAAGTTCCCTTCCTTGTCTGTTAATAGGGGACTAAAGTTATTTTGAGGGAAAACTGGTTAGATTTTTTTTTTTAAAGCTTGATTGTGCTACCAGGCCAAAATAAGGCATTGGGGTCACTCTGTCTTACCACTTGTAGACTGCAGATGGCCACACTGTCTGTCACCCTCCATCCATCCGTCTGGGGTATTTCAGGACTGATTCAGAGCCCACAGCGACTGGCCTGCCTTAGGGTACAGAGACTGCATTTGAAAGTTTTGCTATTAGTCAATACAAGCCAGTCTTTTTACCAAAGACATCCTACAGGCCCAAGGAAAACTGGTGCTGGGCAAACATGACTTTAGTATAAAATATATTCACTGATAGGCCAAGGCAAAAACAATATAAAAGAATGCCTACAATATACAGAAAAGAACTCGTGTATATGTGTATGTGTGCGTGTGTGCGCTACACATGTGTGTGGGGTTCACATGGTAACTCTTGAATCAGTTCTCACTTGCCACCTGTGGGATCTGGGCTCTAATCTGAAACCATCAGGCCCAGCATGGGCAAGTGCCTCTTCCACTGAGCCATCTCACTAGCTCAGTAATAAAGCTTAAATTGGGAGTTTAACATGGATTTTAAATTATGTTAACATATTATTAAGGTCATTATGGGTCTTGATTAGTGTTGGAAAGTTGCTTAGGAGTTATCCATTAAGAACCTATTTTTCCTGTTAGTCCTGCATTTTTGTGTGTGGATTTTATGGAAAGTGAGATTGCTTTCTGTTACGTTTATGATTTATGTGTATGGCTGTTTTGTTTGCATATATGTCTATGCACCACATACGTGAAGTGCCCTGGAAGGCCAGAAGAGCATGTCAGAGCATGTCAGATTCCTTGGGACTGGAGTTACAGATGGTTGTGAGCCAGCATGTGGGTGCTGGAAATGAATCTGGGTCCTCAGGGAGAGCATCCACTGTTCTTAACTGTAGAGCCATCTCTCTGCATCCAAAGGTGAGATTTCTAAGAGGGGCCACATTTGTATATGAGATCTATAGTACTATGTTTTTGATATATATATATATATATCACTGATTTTTGACCCATTCTTTGTTGTATATAGCTTGATTTTATTTCTTCTTGGCTGTTCCCTTTCATTTTTGTTTTCTATGGCAAATCGTGCCTGTTCTCATTGTACATGGGGAGGGTGACTTGAGACCCTGGTCATCTTTCTTCAGGATTCACTGTTTCTAGTTGAGTTATGCTATGGATTTCTCTGAGGTCCAAGAGTTTCTCAGGTCTCTGCAGAATCCCATTTGAAGACATCCATCAGACAGAATAATCATGTCATAACAGAATCTTGAGTTTTCATTAATTTTCTTCTGAGAGGGTTTTTTATGCTTCATTTTCTAGAGAGGTCGGGTACTCACTCATCTACTTTGGGGGGTTTTAAGTTCATTGTCACCTCACTTCCTTGTGAGATTTTCCATGTAGGGTCATTCTGGCCATCGCTGACCCTGCTGGCTCTTCAGAGCCATGACCTACCAAATAAGCTCTCAGCTCTCAGGCAGCAAAGCCCGTGTCCCCCCAAGTGGCTCCAGATACCGGTGACAGGAGGCTAAAAGAAAGTGTCAGTGCCTTTCTCTGCCACACCGCTCTTGGTGCTTCTCTTCCTATACTCCATCCCTCCCCTAACCGCCTTGCAACTGTCTCCTTATATGGCTCTGAGTTGGCTCCAAGTTCATCTTCTCAGAGGAATTACATGACATGCATAAATTATGAAACATTTTTGCAAATTAAGTTTTAATTAAAACCAGCAGAGCCTCAGACTGGATGCCATCACAATGTTGAAAAGTGACACCGGGAGGGTGGGAGTTCAGGAGGAGGTCTGGGTGGGTTCACATCCTCTGCAGATCTTTCTAGAAGAAAAGCTGCAAAAGAGCACTCCCCTGCCTTAATCAGTCCTGCTACCTCATGTCTGCATGCCTCCAAGCCATGGCTGGCCCATTGGGATTAGAGAAAACACCAACCCATCTCAGCGGAAGTTTTATCTGGAGTTTGCCACATTTCTAGTTGGTTTTGCCAACCTGTGTCCCCGTGAGAACCGGTAGACCTGCTGCTCCCCCACGTTGTCAGAACTGCAATTCAGATGGCTTTCAGCAGGATGACCACCCAAAGAAGGCTGAAGAATGGCGGTTTTAATTGGAACCTTACTTTTCCAATACAATGCAGAGTTCAAGCTTGCCGAGAAGTGACTTCTTATTGTGAGAAATATTAGAATGTTATAACGAGCAAACTGTCTAGGGCTTTCCCCCTGCTGATAGTCTAAGCTATATGTAATGTGAGAATGGTTCTGCTCTGCCCATTAATAATCCACATTTTCCAGCATCCCCAAAAATGTCTTCCATCAAGTGGATAATTTATGCAGGCTTGTCTTTCGTCTAGGCAGGGTTTCATGACCAGAGCAAAACCCCAGATCATTTCATCTGAGACTTGTTTGACAAATCTGACCTTTTGTCATCAGTCTCCTCCCTTCCACCAACTCCCCTGCTGCTGCTCGGGGATGGGGAGAGCAGGGCTGTATTCTCCGCAGGCCTGCTGCAGAGCTAGCCAGCCCCTCAACAACGCGGAAGGTTCCATTCCCTGTCTTTAACACATTTAGAACACAAGGAAGGCCCGTTCAGCTAATCCGTAGTTCGATGTGACTGGAAGACGTCTTTTTTAAAAAGACGATGCATTGCTGGCATGGGCACAGTGAAACAAACATCAGAGAGAGAGGGTTTTAGTGGTACAGTTTTCCTGAGAGCATTTGGACTAAACCACACAGTGCCTTTTAGCCAGTAATTCAAGTTCTTGAGAGACAGAGCCTGTGTATAACAACTTAAGGGGAGGGTTATTACAGTGCCCTTCATGTTAGTGACAGGACAGAACCAGCCTAGATAACCAACATTAGGAGTTCAGTAAGTAAATTTTTATGTGTTGAAATAACTTAAACATCACGTTATATTTCACATGTTAATTAATATCAACCATGGATATTAGCAACGTAGATGGCTTTAAATATGGTTTCCCTCTTTTTCTTCAGTCTGTTGTATATGTGTGTGGTGGTGGTGGTGGTGGTAGTGGTGTGTGTGTGTGTGTGTGTGTTTGATTGTTGCTGCTGGTGGTGGAGGTGTGTGTATGTGTGTTTGATTGTTGCTGTTGGTGGTGGTGGTAGTGGTGTGTGTGTGCTTGATTGTTGCTGGTGGTGGTGATGTGTGTGGCTGATGACAGTGGGGCGTGTGTGTGATGTACCTATGTGTGTGGTGGTGGTAGTGTATGTGTGTGTTTGTGTATGTATAGTGGTGATGGTGGTGATAGTGTGTTTGAGTGTTTTCTTCAATTGCTCTCTCCCTTATTTTTTGAGAAGGGTCTCTCACCGAGGCTGGAGTTTAGGGACTCAGCTAGACTAGCCAGCCACAAACTCTAGGGCTGCTTCTGTCCTTTGTTCCCTAGTGCTGTGATCACAAGAATGAACCACTGTGCTCTGCTCTGCATGTAGGATGCCATGATCCAAAACGCTGCACAGCAAGCACTTCACCAGTGGAGCCACCCCCATGGTGTCATATCTGCTCTTCTACAATGAACATTCAGTACTTGTCTGATTCTTAAAGTCACTCTTCATATATGTGTGTGCATATGTATATATACAAACATATATATTATATTACAGATGTCTTTCTGTCCATTTTGTATTTAAACATACTGTTAGAAAAACTAATTGCCATCTGTACCATAAACTTGATGTTGAGAAATTATTAAATTATATTTGGTTTGGTAATGTAATACCTGAGCTAAAAAAAAAAGGCAAAAAATATTTGGCATAGAAACCATTTTCCCCTTTAGTGTTTCCAGCGGCGGTTGATGTAAGTATTAAGAATCAGGATGGAAATTGAGTAATGTTAAAATAAAATAGTTAGCCATATCTGTGCGCTTGCTTAATCATGTTTCTGTTTTCACTTCCCCCTCTGCCATGCTATCTGTTCCACTGCTTGCATTTTCTTCTTCCTCCTTCATCACTACTGCAGGACAAGGGCTGATGTGAAACTGTGAGACCAAAAAATGCCAGTTCAAGTAGGGACTCTAGAATGGGCAACAGGGTACCAACCACATGACTCTGGAGAGGAGATCTGGGATGGAGCGAGTAGACCACTACCAGAGAAGCTCCTTCTATCTCTGACTTAGCCAGCATCACATTAAGGCAGGAGTACCTTCCAGGCATTAGAGTGATGAAATACCCTGTGTATTTGAAAGGAAATTACATGCATAGTATGGGAATCTTTTAAGGAAATCACCCTTATGTATATTTGAGGCTGAACAGTTAGTGAAAATATTTGGGTTTGTAAGTGATTTGCACTTTGATTTTCCAGCCACCTGAATCCAAATAATCACACCAAATTATATTAATTATAACACTGTTTGGCCCGTGGCTTAGGCATAATTCCTAGCTAGCTCTTATATCTCAAATTAACCAATTTCTATTCATCTATGTATCACCACAAGGCTGTGGCCTATCGGTAAGGTTCTGGTGTCTTTCTCCTTTGTCAGCTACATGGCGTCTGCCTGACTCTGCCTTCTTTCTCCCTGTATTCATTTAGTTTTCCCACCCACCTATATTCTGCCCTGACAAAGGCCAAAGCAACTTGTTTATTAACCAATGGTAGTAAAACATATTCACAGTGTACAGAGGGGAACCCCACATCCTGAATGATCTACTCTATGTGTTCAAGGAAAATCTAGTCACAGTTTGCTATGGTCTGTACCTAGAGATGGCCTACTAAAAGGTTCCAGTGATGAAGACCCAGCTTTCTCAGCACTGCCAAGTGGAGGGTGCGGGGCTCACTGACCCTGCAGTTCTAGATTTTTCCTGTCATATGCCTTCCTGCCCAGTATGAGTTTTTCTTTCAGTCCTGTTTGATACTCTCTCTCTCTCCCTAGCTGTTCATATTTTCAGACTCTAGTTTGGAGAAGAAAGGGATCCCAAGAGGACAGAAGGAGCTATTATCCTATAGAATGCTGGATGAGATGAGGTTAGATCACATTTTCATCTGAACCAAGAGCTTGAGAAAAGTGCCAGGATAAACTAGTGGAAGTCTGGTCACTGTCCACTGGATGCTGGCTCAGGAATGGAGACAACGTGATTGAAAGGAGCTGGATGCTAAGCACAAAGAAGGATGTCCAGTGTAGGAGTCACTCTCTAACTGATGTCTGTTCAAGTGCTATTGCTTCGTTAACTGCTCACATTAGATAATGAAGTGATGGCCTCTGATGCCATGGATACCAAACCTGTAAATTTATCCGACACAATGCCTCAATGGTTGTGACCTCTCATACTGTGGGTTGGCTTCTTGAGATGTTTGGATGCTACAGTACCAAGGTGTAAAAGGAGCAACTATTATGGGCTATTAGCCTTTGTAGTGACTGAATAGGTGTTATCCCATGGAGTCCCATGTGAGGCCCACAAATAGCGTCATTACTGTAGTCTTCCATATGAGAGATCTGAGTGCAGAGGTGACTTTATTTCCCAGGTCCTCATGGCTAGGAAGTGGTAGAGGTAGTTGTTTGGTAACTTGGTATATCAAATTCTAAGGTTGTCTTCCCTCCTTGCTCTGTCCCTCCCTCCCTCCCTCCCTCTCTTCTTTCCTCCTCCCTCCCTCTTCCCTTCTTCCCTCCCTCCCTTTCTCTCCTACCTTCCTCTTTTTCTTTCTCTTCTCTTCCCCTTCTCCCTCTTCTCCTTTTTTGCCCCCTTTTCTTTCATTTTTCCTCCCTTCCTCTTTTCTTCCCTTTCTCCCTCCCTCCCTTCCTTCTTTCCTGAAATCTCTTGTCTATCTTCCTTTTTCCTTACTGTCCTCCTTCATCTATTCTTTTTTTGGAGGGGGGTTCTGTTTTCTGTTTTCTTTCTTTCCTTTCCAGCCTCTGCCCTTCAATGCCTATATCAAATTCTTGCCCAGGCACAGGTCTACACTCAGGGATAGGATACCCCTGGACTGAATTCTATGTGGAGAACTAATGAGCTCTCCAAGTTGATGAAAGAACAGGAGACTTGAAGAATACACTGCGTGCTTAACATTTTGATTCAAGCTGGTGGCATAGAAAGAAACTTAGGTAGGTATGGAGACCCTTTTCAGAACAGGAGCCATCATAGATTAGCTATGAATGGTGACAGTGAGTGTGATTCAATGAGAGATTCTGAGAATTGCCATGGGGTGAGGGAGCAGCAGCCAGTCAGGGAAAAGGGCCACATGGTGATTTGGTGTAACACTGCTAAAGCCTGGACAAAGCCAACAGGTATCAAGCTTATACATTTAGATCATTCTGGATGCAAAGTAAAGGATTAAGGGGACCAGTATTTGGGGAAGGCAGAAAAGCAGCAGTGGTGAGCTGGCAGAGGGTGGCAGCATTGGATGCAGGTGGGCAGAACGAACAGTACCAAATCTCAGCTCCATAGAGAGCTTCCCATCCTTGGTGCTGGTTAGAAGGCCAAAGCAATCCACAGATCTTCCTTGGATGTGCAGAGTAGCTCGGCACTTTATCCACGTTGCTTGATGCAGAGGGAAGGGTGACTATAAATGCACGCATCCACACAGGAGAAACACACACACTGAACCTTTGCAGCAAACAGGGATTTACGGCTCATTCATGAGACCTGAGGCACTGGGCCAGTTTCACAAATGAAATCAGCATATGTAGACCAGGCTTTTTAAAAGACAGTTAGCGAGAAAATGCTTTGCTTCCCGCTCCATCTTTACATATTGCCTAGTGACATGTGTTGTTTTGATCAATAGATCTTTACTGAGGCTTTGCTTTTGATAAAGGAGACTACTCAGCTCTGGAACTTCATTGAGCTAGAGCAACGGATGTCTCTGAAGTCACCCCCAAGGGCTCTGTGTGAAACTCGGAGGTAGAGATACAATAAAGGAGAAGCGCTGGAAGAGAAGCATGCCTACCTCCTCAGGACAGAAAGTCTCATGCACAAGCAGTTGATTTATCATAGCATCAGGACTTGGCCTTTATGGGCACTTCCTTGTCTCACCTCTTACACCTCCGTTCAGATTCTGCTTCAGTGCACAGACCTCCAGCAGATGGACAGTCTCCAAAGTCCAGAACTCCTCTGCCAAGACTTGTCTCTCAGGGGTTAAGCCATCCCTGAACTGGAGCATCTTCTTCCCAGCTGCCTACCCTCCTGCTCCTCCTGCAAGCCCAAGGGATCCTAAATTATGTCAGTGTTAGATAAAACCAAGCTCCAGGACCTGGTGGTGGTACACACCTTAAGTCCAGCAGTCAGGAGGCAGAGGCAGGTGGATCTCTGTGCGTTTGAGGTCAGCCTGAACTAAATAGTGAGTTCCAGGACAGCTAGTGCTACATAGGAAAACCTTGTCTCAAAAGAAAATTTAAAAAAACTAAACTTGAGGTATTTTCCCTCAAGTATGGTTTTCATATCTCATAGTCACTAACTTTCCAGTAAACAATAATGCCATATTTTTTTTTAAAAAAATTGTTGTGGGATAACCTTTCTGTATATTGTAAATATAAGTTGATAATAAAAGCTGCTTTTGCCCATAGCAAAGCAGAACATAGAACGCCAAACTAAATACAGGGAGAAAGAAGGGCAGAGTTGAGGGGACATGAGCCAGCTGTCCAAGAAACAACATGCCAGCAGACCAGTAAAAGTCATGCCCACATGGCAATACATAGATTAATAGAAATGGGTTAATATGAATGTAAGAGCTACTTAGTAATAAGCCTGAACCATAGGTCAAGCAGTTTGTAATTAATATTAAGCCTCTGAGAGATTACTTAGAATCAGCTATGGAATGGGGTGGGACACAGAAACCTCCACTTACAAGTATCTATTCCAAAAGCTTCAGGGGCATTCTTAATATCCTTCCTTTCATATTAATGCCCATCCCATCTTCTTTAACTTTCTTTTGATTTATTCTTTGTGTCTTTCACATCATGTTCCTCAATCCCATTCATTTCCCTGTCCCTATGTATCTGCTCTCGCAACCTCCCCCAAAATAAAATAAAATTTAAGAGAAAAAAATAGAAAAGGGAAAGGCTCATCATGGAAGCTGTAGTGTGACAGAATGAGTCACATGGTAAACCCCTTTGTCTTTATATCTTTCCTTGCAAGCATTCATTGCAAAGCAGAGTCATTGGTCTGGTTTGAGGCCTCTGGTTTCTGCTACACTATGGATGTTGGGCCCTCACTGGGATATCCTGTTGTTGTCCTGTATCTTGGGGATCCTGCAGTTTTGGGTCTTCAGGACCTGCCTCTTCACGTGCTCCCACAGATCATAGGTGGGGTGGATGTTGGGTGGAGCGAACTCATTATCCTGGTTCTAGGCCTGGGTAGTTGCGGGGTTGGTCAGCCCTTCAGCTCTTCCTGTCCTCACCACCAGGGTGAACTCTTCTGCATTGCCCTTGCTAGATCAGTGCTAGGAGCAATGAGCAAGGGGCTGACAGCTTTTTCTGCTTTTATGCCCTCAGGGTCAATTCTTCCACACTGACACCATCAAGGCCAGATCTACTGTGTTGCCCAGGTGAGGTGCAGGGGCCGCTCTCTTGCTCTTAAGACCTCAGGGCCAGCTTTCTCACCATCCCAGGCACTGATGGGGGAGCATCTCTCCCCCATCCACACTTCCATATGGCAGATGAGGGACAGGACCAGATCTCCCATGCTCACATTCAGTTTACTGGTAGCCCTGTCAATAGGATCAGCTCTGCTGTGCTTCCCAGGCAAGGTACAGGGCCCACACTTTCCCGAATGCTGCAGCTGATTAAGGGGGAAAAATCAAGTAGCCACATTGCAGACAAGGGGTGTGTGGCTGTCTATCTCACTCTCATACCCTTAGGGCCTGCTTGGTGGCACCTCTGCCAACAGGGTCAAATACACTGTGCTGCTCAAGTGTGAAGCAAGGCCCACTTTTATGTGCGGTAAGGGGGAACGCTTGGCTCCCTTGTCTGTCACAGGTGGGCAAGGGGAAAAGGGAGAGACCTCTCTCCCCTACCCATGCTACCACATGACAGATGAGTAGTGGGAAAGTTCTTCCAGGCTCCCAACTTCAGGGCTGGCTGACCCACACTTCCGCCAACAAAGTCGACTCAGGCAAGGTGCAGGACCTGCTCCCACAAGGTCTGCAGCTAGTGAGGGGCAGGAGCAGCTCTCCTGCTCTTATGACCTCAGAGTCAGCTTTCCTATCTGCCTCAGGCATGGAGGCATGAGGGGCATCTCTTCTAGGCCCATGCCGCCTCATAGTAGATGAAGGGCTGAAGGGCGGGGTTGGTTTGCTCACGCTCATGTTCTCAGGGAGGCTCATCCATGCCCTCCTGTAAACAGGGTCAGCTAGGCAGACACCGTATCATCTTGATTCATATCTCACAAACCACTGCCTTCCTCTCCCACCAGGGTGTCCTGGTTCAGCTCTCTCCCAGTTCCCATCTCCATCCGTCAGAACCTGCCTGTCTTAGGGTTTTGTCATTGTGTTAAGCAACATGGGACAAAGGTCTATTTGAGCTTGTGTTTTAAGGCAACAGTCTGTCATTTAGGGAGGTAAAGGCAGCAGCTCAAAGCAGGAAGCTGGAAGGAGGAAGTGAAGCAGAGGCCATGGAAGAGTGCCACTCACTGGGTTGCTCAGCATGGCATAGTCGGCCTACTTTCTCACATGACTCAGGACCCCCGTCAAGAGGTGGTGCTGCCTCTGTGGGCTGGCTCTATCAACAGCAAGCCATAATCAAGGAAATGCCCTATAGACTTGCCAACAAGCAATCTGGATGGAGGCATAGTCTAAATTGAGGTTCCTCTTCCCAGATGACTCTAGCTTGTGTCAAGGTGATAAAACACTGGCCAGCAGACTGCCTTTGCTGCCCTTTGTCTATGTGATCTTGTTTTGTCCTTTGACAGGAATTATAACACAGATTGTCTAATAAGATGATGTGAGTTCTTAGTAAACAGAAGCGAGGTGCTTGGCTAGCATATGCCACAGCTGTAATAACTGGATCATTGTTGCTATTCACTGGATCCTATCATAAGTGCCCGTCCTCGAGAAAGCCTCTGGCTATCACATCTGTCTTTGTGAGAACAGGAAGGGACAAGCCCTTTTAAAGGCACCAGCTTTAAAGGGCACAATTCAGGCTTTTAGAAGACACGTTAAGGTGATCTCATTAGCCACAGCTGAATTCACGTAACCACAGCTGTCTATACTAGGGTCACAAAGTCTGGCTAAAAATTGGAATTCTGTTGTTAAGACTGAAAGACAGAATGGTGGTTATTACAACTGGCAGTGCAGATAATGGAGAGTGTTAAATGGTGAAAGGGTGGCGTGTGAGAGGGTAAAAAGGGACACATGATTGGCAGTTTGTCACTTCTAGAGAAATGAGAACAAGCATATGCCCCAGCTATGGAGCCAACAGCAGACCTAAGTAACCATTGCTCTAGATTCCAACTTGGAGAACTCATGAGTTTATGGAGTTACTTAGAAGACTGTGGGTAACAGAGGCAGCCCTAGCCAGAGTGAAGACTCCTAAGAGCTGTGCCCATGGAGTACTCTGTTTGACCTCCTGACAGTTCAGAGAAATGCCTGCTCTCTTCAGCAGCTCTGTACAACAGAATTCCATAGCTTTGGAGATGAGACTTGAGGATCTTGTCAATTTCATGAAGCTCCTAAGACTTTTGGGTTGTTTATTTCCCAGGCCTCGTGATCCTAGCTTCTTCCTCCTGGAGGAAATCTTCAGTCTGAAGGAAAATGTCACATAATACCTGGAGACCTATGTATTCACCAGGTTCAGGAGGTAGGGGCTAAGGAAGGGGTCTAGTATGAGGGAAGAGGGACATGCGTGTCTGTAGCAGCAGAAGGGACATGCGTGTCTGTGGCAGTGGAAGGGACATGCATGTCTGTGGCAGAAGGGACATGCGTGTCTGTGGCAGTGGAAGGGACATGTGTGTCTGTGGCAGAAGGGACATGCGTGTCTGTAGCAGCAGAAGGGACATGCGTGTCTGTGGCAGTGGAAGGGACATGCATGTCTGTGGCAGAAAGGACATGTGTATCTGTGGCAGTGGAAGGGACATGTGTGTCTGTGGCAGTGCAAGGGACATGCGTGTCTGTGGCAGAAGGGACATGCGTGTCTGTGGCAGAAGGGACATGCGTGTCTGTGGCAGTGGAAG
>LOEQ01002230.1:155830-183345 GCA_001685075.1 Bramus lutescens | reverse complement strand
TGGGGCTTGCCAGCTGTGGGGTACTGGGCGGGACAGAAACCCCAACAAACAGGCCCATTCATGTTACAGGTAACACTATGTGAGGAGGATCTGGGGCCCAGTGGCCCTCCTGAGTAACACTGTGTGAGGGTGCATCAGCTCTTAGTTCTGGGACTGTTCCCAGGGATCCAGGGTCCAGTGTCCATCCTAGGTAACACTGTGTGAGGAGGATCTGGGGCCCAGTGGCCCTCCTGAGTAACACTGTGTAAGGATGCATCAGCTCTTAGCTCTGGGGATTTTCCCAAGGATTGCTCTTTCTCCCTAAGCTTCATACATTTCCCCCCAAGCCATCAGACTTCCTATAATTTTTATTAAGAATCCCAGACACCCCAGCAATAATTTCCAGACACCGTGGCCTCTGTTACCATAACGAGCCATTTATAATTGGGTTCACTTCATTAGCCTGAAGGCTCTCAACTTGGAAGGGACTCACTCCTCTCCCAGGGACAGGGGTCTGCACAGCTCCTGGCCTCCAGAAGAGCAGGGGAGTGAGCTGTGGAGCCAGGGCCTGTTTGGCAGCTCCTTATGCTGGAAGGTTCTGGGTCCAATCTGTTCCCTGTTCCTCCACGGAACTGAACATGCAAATGGACAGGGATACTGGCTGTGTTTCAAATGAAACGAGAGTTAGGGATTTCATCAGCATGTTGATTTTCAGCCAAAAGCAAACATTGTCCATTGTCATTTTATGAAGTTTTGATTCTCAGAGAAATCCATCTACAGGCTGCATTTGGAGACTCCACAACCTCTCTCCTCGAAGCTGTGTCAGATGGTCCCTGAGAGTCACCAACCAGCACACAGGAAATTCAAATGTAGTTTTCTCGGGGTGTTCTCCTGGGAAGGAGTTTTAACCCAGTAGTTTCTGACTGTCAGGAAAAGTTAGGCACAGGGTTGAGAAGGGCTGGCTGTGTATGCTGAAGCCCATTAGCTTCTTTTTGGCTCATTTTTTACTGTTTACTTTGGTTCTGTTTTTCAAGATCATCAAGATAGGGTTTGAATAAAGTGGTAAGTGCCTAAAGTGCAGACAGATTTAACTGAGGGCCTGACGCATGCCTGACATGGTGCTGAGGGCTGCAGAAGCCCAGGATTTGTGCGGGAGCCCTTTCCAACAAAGAGTTCCACCCCCAGAAGATGTTCAGGCCTGGGTGCTTCCTAAAGCAAGAGAGAGGAAGGAAGGAGACCTAGGGAGGGTTGGAGAAGCCAGAAGGAACAGGTGGCCTTTTTATTTGTTTGAAGGTAGGAATGAAAATATTTTTGTGGTTAATAAAAATGGAATGGAGAGGAGGAAAGCAAGAACAGAGTCAGAAAATGCATAGAAGATGTTTGGGAGGCCAGAGTGTAACAGGTAAAGAGTTCGCCTGAAGGGGCTGTATGAGGCTGGCAGCTGTGGGAAGGTCTGAGCAGGAAAGAGTACTGCCAGGGATTGCTGTGTCAGGTCTATCGAGGGGCAGCAAGTGAAGGGGGCAGTGCAGATACTTAGGACGGGCCAGCCCCAGGGAGACCTGACAGACTCAGGAAGCCCCTCTCGCACACAAAAAGGATTCTCGGAGTCCTCCACGGGACGTGATCAGAATTGTCTTTCGCACTGCTCTGTCTTTGAGGCCTAGAGGTCGGCTAGGACCGTTTTTTGGAAACTGAAGCAATATAACGATGAGAGTACAAAGAGGCAGGCTTGTATCTGAGGAATGTCATAGAGAAAACATGTCATGATTATTTGGTTTGGAGGATTGTGGGTAAAGGGAACATGCTAAGGAGATGCTTCAGTATCTAACTGTGAGAGAGGGGAGTCTGGGAGGTCCTAGTGCCACCTACCCAGAGAAACAAGAAGAGAAAGAACTTAGAGCCACCATTGGATATGTGGACTGTCTCCAGTGTAAGAGCTCAGGGAAGCAGAGCCATTTAGGGTGACATAAGACATGGTTGCTGAAGTTCATAAATGGAAAGTAGAGTGAAGGTGGGCAGGAGCCCCTGGTGACAGGGTCTGAAGGAGAGCCAGGGCCTGCCTCAGAAATAAAAGGAGTAAGGAAAAGAAGGGTGGGGCCTGGCAACTGTCATCTAATGGTTGGCGAGAGGGGAGCATTAGCATCTAGAGGGTTGAGGCAGAAGTGGGCAATAGGCAACAGAGACAGCAGGTGGTCAGTGAGAAGATGCTGGTCTGGAAAGGCCAGGTCCCTTGCTTTCCCAGGGAGGAAACACGAAGGAGGCTTAGCTTGTGCCAATTTCTCTTCCTCCTCTTCTTCCTCCTTTTCCTCCTCCTCTTCCTCCTCTTCTTCCTTCTCTTCCTCCTCCTCTTCCTCCTCCTCTTTTCCTCATATTCCTTCTATCCCTGTGTTCCCTGCCTGCTCCCCATCCCATCCACCCCTCTAGCCATTTTAACCATATGCTCTGGCTTTTGCCCTCATGGCTCTTGTGTCTGGAGGAGAGAGGCAGACTTTTAATAATCGATGTGGTGGCTACCAATCATACCCTCATAGATGATGACTCTCAGTTATAAAGATCTATGCCAGGGTAGAGCAGACCAGTGAGACCGACCTTCTCTCAAAACCCACAGCAGAGGGAGAGGCAAGGCAAAGTCAGCTGTGTTGGAAGACACTGGCTGCATTAGCTGACTATAAAATACCATTTGTTTGGTCTGATGCTGAGTTTGAATTTCCAGGCAAACCCCACTCTTGCCTTTAATGGAAGAAGTCAATCTCACAGAGTCCTTCCTGACCCTTCCAGCCCATATTAAACCAGGACTTAATAACGATAATTAATGCAATGTTGACTGTCTGACATTCTTTCAGGAGGCAAGATGAAAGAGACGATAGACATCTCAAAGGATAGGAAATCTTGGGTTTATCTTTCCCGGCATAATGAAATATACTTTTATCATTAGAGTAAAGTAGAATGTTATTAAGGCTTGCTGTGCAAGGTAAGACTGGGAGAAACGTCTGTTGCCCTTGACGACCACAGGGGTATTTGCTTTATGTTATGCAACGGAAACTTTTAATTGCTTGTGGTAATTCTCTGAAGTTCATTTCACATCACCTTGACGTTAAGCTAACAAGCAGACAGGGTCACTCCTGGTTTGTAAACCTCATTGTCTGGATCATTTAATAGTATCATATTCAAGACTGTGAGTGGCAGGGAATTTGAAGGAAGAATAAGTAAGGGTTCAGAACGGTGAAGTGATCCCTCAGACAGAAAATAAAGAATTTCTTTCTTCTCTCTCTCTCTCTCTCTCTTCACTGTTCTGGCAAAGTGGATTACAATATCTTTCTAGAGAATCTCTCTCTCTCTCTCTCTCTCTCTCTCTCTAGGAGGGAGGGAGGGAGAGAGATCAGTATGTGTTTTACGCAGGAGGCAATTTTAATACATGAATGATTTGTAGGTAAATTTATTGTAGCCAATGGGTGCAGTCAAGTGTGTAATAGAAATATTGTCAAAAAGCTTGGATTATTTTTTAAATAAGTGCAGTGTTAAATTTGATTACATACTTTTTAAAGCTAATAAAACATTTCATTGCTCTCAAACTATTTCCCATAGTCCCATGTAGTCAGAAAACACAACTTAACTGAGGCGCTGCATAATGGATGGTCCAGGCTTTGTGTGGATGGAAGGATGTGTGGAAGAGCTTGGCAGCCACCATCAAAATGAGTCTACAAAGGGACTGGCTGCCCCACATAGGACTGCTAGGGACACTTCCACTTCAAGGACTGTGGAGGGGACAGAGCAGGAGAGCGGAGTTCGAAATGGCTCCTGGGGTGTGGCACAATAAGAAACCAGGGAGTGAGGTGGGATGAGGGTCATTTTCCTTATCTAGATAAAAATGCCCCAGCCACAAACGTTCTGTTTGCTTGGGCAGACTCCCCTGTCTAGAAATATCCACGACTTTGTTAGTTTTCCTAAAAAGTAATTGTTTTGTTTTAAATAAATAAAAATAATGCCATAGGATGCCAGTATGGGGCTATGACATTTCAGATTGTGCTGTTTGCTGAGCTTCCGTATGACAGGTCCGCCTTTCAACCAAATGTCAAGGATCAGTGCCTTGCATTCATTTTAATGAAATATTGTGCTGATAAGGGTTATGAATGCCAAGTTTAAGCTGTGAATTACTCAGGTCGGGCTGATTTGTGCTTTGTGACTCTGCCGGGGAGTGAGCTAATGAAGGTTTCTTTTGGTTCCCTCTTACAGCTAGGAATTCACGGTTATGCCTTCGCCATCACAAATAACGGATACATCTTGACGCACCCAGAGCTCAGGCCACTGGTAAGAGGGACATCCTTTCCTGCATTTCTTCAGCTCTATAACAACGACGCCTTGTGGCAGTTTTCATTAGAAAACCACTCAGTTCACAGTGTTAAGGAGGCTTAAGTGTTTGCATAGCTGCAAGCCAGTATCTCGACGCAGAGTGTATCAGTGATAAAGAAAAAAATCACAGTTTCTATATGTAAATTCATATATGCACATATATATGTTTATGCATTCATTCATTTAAATAGAAATCTATCAGTATTTTGGAAGTTTTTCTATAAGTCCACACAGTTTGAAATCCATTATAATGAAGATTCATACTCTAGATCCACTTACTGGAAGTCTGTTTTGATAGAACAAATCAGATACAAGATCTCTGAAAATCCATTTAATTAAGATTTACTTCCCAACTACGTTGCCAAAATGCAGTGTTCATAGAAGCTATTCAACACCTTTATGCATAAATGGAAACAGCTAAGATTTTTCTCCATCTTTTACCATATGAGTCATACCTAATAGCATTGTTTTGACTTTCTTCAAGAGAGGCCTGAGGCCAACCCAAGATAGTTCATGGTCCGTGTTGTGAAAACAGGTCCTCATAAGGAGGTTGCCTAGTGTACCCTCCAGAAAATAATGAGGACTGTTTCCCAGAGGACAGCCAGGCTCTGCAGGAGAAGCCTTGACTGAGCTCTACAAGCTAAGGCCAGTGCAGGCAACTTAATGAAACCCTGTCTCAGAATAGAAAGATAATGTGTGCACAGGGATGACTTGCCTTGAGTAGACTAGATCCACCATGATGCAAAAAGGAAGAAAAAAGTTAAGAGAAGAAGAAAGATGCTCCAATCCATTGATGGTATCTCTCGTGGATTCTAGAGAGGTGTTGAGAGGAAAGGTGACATTGCTTGTCATTCTGGGCTACTTAGAATGTGCTGCAAGAATGACAGCCACTTAGATTTATGAGCCTTTAGTTCAGTTTAAAGAAGATATGGGTATTAAGAGGAACACAGCCTTCTGGGTTGAAAATGCGTAGGCTATTCTCTTGACAGCACACTTGAACGTGCACGGAAATGCACAGTGCCTCCCACAGCAGCAATCTCTGTCCCTTTCCTCAGAGTTAGAACATAGCATCAGAGACCTCTGCAAATGTTGGTTAGCCCAGCGCTGTGGGAACCATTCTCTTTTCACTTGCGTCATTGTTTAGAAACTGGCCATGTGAGAGCCCATCATCATCCAGCTTCACTCTAATCACCATGGTATTAATGGAGTCATGACCACATCATGAATCCCATATGCTTCTTTTTAGATGGGACTGAATGTGATGTTTGAATGCAACTCTCTCTCTACATATATATATATATATATACACATATATGTATACATGCATATCATATTATTATTATTATTATTCCTATATATATATGAATGAGTGCATGTGTGTGTGTGTGTGTGTGTGTGAAGGACAGAATTAACTGGTTAGCTGATTGCAATTGTAACTCTGAATTTTTGGGATGTCTGATTAAAAAAGCCACAGATATCGTAAGAATATCTAAGTCTAAAGATACATCTAAGTCTAAAAAGCTCACTGTATTACCCACTCCAAGATGTCAAGGGGATTTTTGATTGGGTAGATTGGGTACATGTGGGTTTGGTGTTGTGGAGCATGGGCTCCTGGTACTCATATGTTCCAAACCAGAACAGATCAGAGGCAATGACATAATCAAACCTGACTCTTTTGCCAGGGAATGAATTATCCTCTTATTGTTCGGCTTTTGAAGGAGGAAGGACGTGAAGTCAGATGTCAGAAGATGCCATGGTGCTCTCCTTCTCTTTATAGCACTGGGAATGGCTGTCCTCTACAAATGTATCCAGTGTCCCTCTAACCATTTGTGTCTCCTGGCAACACAGCGAATAGCCTCTTGTTGGATCTGTGTCTACTGGGAGGGCAGTTGAAAGCCTGGAGGAGCAGGTTTACTCCTCACAGCACTGACTCTGGTCATGTGACTCTGCAAGCACACAAGTCATTGTTATGCATCTCATTATTCAAATGCTGAGATGAGTGGATTTCCTGGAAGCAACAGGCAGGGTCAGCTTTCCATACAGGGAACGCTCTACAGCTCACTTGGACAAACACAAACCAGATGCATCTGTTGCAAGTGACTCATGACAAAGACATTGGCCAGACCAATGGGCCATCTGTCCCACTCAACTGATCCTTACTCTGAGGCCATCAGATGTTTAGGAGAGGTTAGGAGAAGGGATGTCGCCATTGAAGATGACATGAATTAGCTTATCTAAATATGGCCACTGAGTATAGGCTGACCCTGCTAAGGGGAGGACACACCATCTTACCCAGGTTATCCTAAAACTCTAGTCCTACCTCATCCCAGCTCTATGAACCATGACGTCAACAGCACCTTTCTGAGAATTGCCCTCCCCTGATGACGCTGCTTTAATAATATGCATGCCACAGCTTTGTTGTCGGTGTGAACGGAGAATGTTTAGAATGTTTAGTGAGAAATCCCGTAGTGCAGCAGGTTCCATGACGTCATAGGGCGGTGGGAGGTATCTAAGCACCCCCTTTGTCCTGACTCTGCTGATCTGTGCTGATCTGATCTGGGCTTGGCCACATGAAAGACTGTGAGGCCTGGATAGCGCCAGTGAGTCCTGCATCTGAAGAACACATTTGGACAATTCAGGAGGTGATCCTGACAGGCATCTTCAATGTCCCATGTGTATTCATGCTCACACATGACTTTTGTTTATTTGCTTGTTTTTGAGGGGTTTTGTTGTTGTTGTCGAACAATAGTTTTGGCCCACTCTAATCCAGAGTACAGACAAAAAACTGTTTTAAGTAGCTCTGTGTGGGTCTTCTATAGAGAAAGGGTCTCAGTTAACCCTGAGACAAAGACTAGAAACCACACAGTAAGGTGTCTGTGGCTACCCTAGCTTCAGGTGTTCTGGTTCTGGTTCCTTTTCTTCTTTCTTTGTGTTTTCTATTCCTCTTCCTGACAGCCTTCCCAGCATGTAGTCAGTCCTCAGAGAATCAGTGAAGGGCTCCTTCAAGTCACTGTTTTCAGTGTCCCTTTTGAGGCCTCTAAGTGGATCCTATGCTGTACTAGTAGTCAGGTGTCATGCGTAGATCTGCCTGGCTGCAAACAGCTCCTAGCAGCTTCTTTGACTGACTCAAGCCCCAGTCGTCTCCTCTCAAGCTCAGACTTAGAGTGATGTCGTTATAAATGGACCTTCCCCTGTGTTCTGGCCAAGGCTGCAGATTAGCATGGTGAATGTGAGCATGGGCTGTGGCCAGCGTGGGGAGGGAGGAGAGCGTGCTCTTCACACAACTCGGGTTCCCTTCTTTCTGCCTCTGAGGTTGTTCCTGCCCTCGCAGCCAGATGAAAGAAGTGGCTTTTGCTAAAGCACAGTACCGATATTTTTCTAATTTGTCCAATAAAAATCTTTCCCCCAAACTTCATGTTTGGCTTGGTTTTACCCAGTATTTTCTTTCATCTTGTATGAGTTGGGTGTGAATCCTGAAAAGTCTCCAAAAGCAGCTCACTCTAGGGGCCTCACTCAAGCTCCCTCAGAAGTCAGGCTTCCCCGTGATAACCAGACATCTCCTGTCCTGTCAAGTGCCCCCCCCCACCTTCTTGCCACCATTTCCTAATAGCTCCACTGATGTCAAAATAACAGGTTCTTGCTGGGTTTCTGATGGGACTTGTCCTGTACTGCTGTGAGGGCTTAAGTAGCTAGCTGCCTTCCAGTAGACTAGAAGGCCTTTCACGACAGAGGCAGCGCCTATTCCTGGGGTGTGATGGGGTGAAAACTGTACAATGATTGGGGATTAAGTTAGTCCTGAGAACTGTCTCCCGTGGAGCCGGAGGCCAGTGCATCTGCTGTGGCCATCACCATCCTTGCATCCTTACCATTCTTACTTTTTTAGTTTTCCTTCTCTCTAAAGATGTATCTTAGAATGTCAAGCCCTGAACATGTAGCTTTTTCTTTTGCCTGCCAAGGAATGGAGGGACAAACCGTCTATGACAGGCTGTCTTTAACATGACCATTAGTTTTGTTAGGATTTTGGTAATCAGTTTGCCACTGTATTGTAGAAGATAAGGGTATTTACTGACCACCCACTCAGGAAGCCTGGACTATGGACCTGGTCAAATCCTCAAGGGAATACAAAGTAGGTTCCTCCTAGTGGCCACAGCAATGGCAGATTCCACAGGGAGCCTTGGGATGACAAAATCTGGGACTCAGTTCCACAAAGCTCATGCTGAAATCAGTCAAAAGCTGCTCTGTGTCTGCAGATCCAGGAGGTGGGGGAAGATGCTGGGAAGAATATACATGTATATTCATTCTTTTGCCCCCGCCATTGTTTTAAACTATGTTCTCATATGTCCTAGACTGTCTTTGAACATCTGACCTCCCTCTTCTGCCCCCTTGTGCCGGGATCATAGCCCTGTGTTAACATGCCTGTTTCACATGCTGCTGAGATGAAATCCAAGCTTTGTACCTGCTAGACAGGTTCTCTACCCACTGAACTACACCCCCAGCTTCAGGTTCTATCCTAAATGCATATTTATAAATAATCAGTCATATCGATCACTGTTGAAGACACAGGGAGTAGACTACCGAGGTCGGGAAATTTATAATCTTGCTGGTGTCGCTGGAGGTCTGCTAGATTCTAGGCCTGTTCAAGGTTACTGAGATGCACTCTGCTTCCAGGAAGTGAAGATCTGATGGGAAGGGATCCGATGTAAATATAGAGACCCAAGGACCCTGGGGCAGAGCAGCTTTGGTCGTCCATTTGCTTTTGTGGCTGCTACTCTTAGTATGCATGTCTGATATGTGCTGACTCCTCCCTTTGGGAAGGACACCATTCCAGGTGCTTTTCACATGCCTTTGCTTTCATTTGACAGTTACAATGGTGAGTCTAGGGCGCCTTAAAGGAATCCAGAGATGCTAGAAGGTTGAAAGGGATAAGGATGGGCAAGGTGTAATTTTATAAGTTATCCTGGGCAACTTTGAGCAATGGATTAATAATCTGGAGGGCTCTCTGAGTAAAGGAGCCATCAATGGAAAGCCAAGGCATTGAGGGATGATGTAGCCTTCCCCAAACCACATAGCCAGAAAGTGCCAGAGCCAAAAGCCTTGACCTGGATCCCCTAGATGGGCTGAGTTCACAGTGCTGTGTTGGCTTCTTAGGAATCGGGTGGCAGAGTGGCTGAAGAGTGGGTGTGGCTGAGAGGCCTGGTCTCTGCAGTTCTTCAGATGACTTCCAGGGTAGTCGCGGTACAGTTATAGTTAGCATCTGTCCAGCAGGAACTCAACATGTGCCACAGAATGAGCTGCCTGTGTTATTAAAAATTTCCCAGAAGCTGCATCTAAAGAGTAATGGAGATCACAGGTGAAATTAAGTTTAAGGATAGTATTTTTAGCTCATGTATTCAAATCACTGGTGCTTTAACGTATAATCAACTTGGAAGTAATTAATATAGTATCTCACATTGTTTCTGTAGTAGTCTGTCAAATCTGATACAGATTTGACAATTAGAACATATCTCACTTGGGACCAATATTTCAAATTCTCAAGAGCCGTATCTAGCTGTGACAACCACAGGGATTCTACAGGCCTAAGATGTAAAAAGACATCTGATAAATTTCTAGAGAACATGGATGAGAATGTGGATGAAACGAGTGGTCAGCTATGGCTACCTACCCCCTCCCAGACTGCGGCTTGTCTGGCCTATGACGGGGAAGTGGGAAGCTAGAATTCACAAGAGCCTGGCTGGAAGCCAGAGCAGATGGACTCTCCTCTTTGGCTGGGAAGCCCTGACTGTGTGAGCCATGTGGGTTTACTCCTAAACCATGTGGACTTCCTACATCAAATTGTGCTGCAGGGGTGGAAGGAACTATCCACACTGGGAGAAGCTGGGGTGTCAGGTTATCCCAGTCAGGCTATTTGGAGGCAAAAATATCTGTGCTTTTCCAGAAAATTCAGGTTAACTTTCAGACAAATTCTAGTGCCATTGTCCTTAACCCCTTCTAATCCCTCAACCTATGGCAATGCCTGTGCAGCTGGTCCAGTCACTGGTGCTCCACAGCCTCAGTCCAAGATGGCACCCCTGTTTTGCCCCTAGACTAGCCTACTTTATCTCGTCATTCTGTTTCTTTGTCTTAGGGGTGCATGGGTTTTATGGGTTCACTTTTACAAGCCTGCTTGCTGTTGTGCATTGGGTAGAGATGGGCCCCTGCAGAAAGTTATTCAGTACGTGCAGTGAGGGCTGGACGTGCCAATAAATGTGTTGTTTATTCCTCTCTGTGGAACTGACTGGGTATTCTCACAGTCCGTGTAAATGTATATTACACTAATTAGAGGGGGGGAATCTAACAAGAGGTGAAGCAGAAGTTAGGTAGAGGCGATATTAGAGCTTTCCCCCTCAGTCAACAACCTTCTGAAGTTCTATTAATGGGTTATGTGAACAAATGCCAGAGAACTAGAAAAAGTTTGCATTTTGAGGTGTTGAAGCAGGATCCTTTTAGAACTGAGCCTGGCCTCAAGCTTCTACCCGTTCCTTAGAAGCACCAGGTTCCTCCCAGTTCATCTGCACTTCTGCCTGGAGTCGGATCTTGTGTGCATATGACCAGCTCTCTCTGAAGCTCTCAACTCAGTGATCACCCGGAGAAGCCCTGTTCTTCCTCATAGGTCTCCAGCAGGCACCTGCTTGTTTGTTTTGGTCACTTATTGCTAGCATGCCTGTGTGTTTAACCTCTCTGTCGCCCTTTGCTGGGCTTTGCACAAAGTAGGTGCAGTGGGATGAACGATGCAGATAATGAGAATCTGGGTACCACGTTCCTACAATAAATGAGAAATGGGGGTGCCACATGTGCTTTCATCAAACATTCACACATTATTGTGTCGCCGAATGTGTGGGTTGTTGGGGCCTTCTACCCCGGTCATCCCTCCGCCCTCTGACCTTCTGTTTGCTGACATCCCACAGATGCTCCTGACATCAAGCATGGTACTGACGAAAGAGACTTGGGCAGTTAGAGGGATGTTTCTGCTTAGGAAATGCTCATTCTATCACAAAACTGTTCTCCAAAAGCAACAGCACGAAAGGCCAAGAAGACCTCTAGGTGTACAGATAAAGCATCTTTTTTTGTCTCAGGGATGGGTGCCCTGAAGGGCAAGAAGGCTTCCCAATGGAGAGATGGAGGACTGGGGAGACCTCACTGTCTCCCTGGGACTGCTGACCTCAGGCAGCTCAGACACAACTTCACTCTGGTCTTAGGAGGATACATCCTGCTGGAAAAGTCTATCAGAGAGAATATGGTAGACCATCATAAACCTTGAAGCAAATATGCTGATCTTTTATTTTTTCCATTTTTTTTAATTTTCAGCCACTCTCAGGCTGCTGATGAACTGAAGGAGACAGCCCAGTAGGTGGCGCGCAGGCATCACTGTGTGCTGAGACCCAAGTACACAGCCCCAGAGTAGGGATAAGGAGAGACTGCTTAGGCTTGGTCTGAATCCACTCCAGTTTAAGAGAAAGAATTAAGGGATGCCTAGAAAGTATATCTGCTAAAAGGATTGTGTTCACTGAGGTGGGGTGGGGAGACTATACAACCCGTACAGAGAGAACTGCCTCATTTTGAAATATATAATTTGGCTGGGAGAACACAAGAGTCTTGCATTTCTGCATGCTTGCTTCTTGTTGAAATGCCACAGGCACTGTGGGAACTGCCTGGGCTGGGCACTTGAGCAGGAATGTTGCAGCTTAGATTCTGATCTAAGGAATAAGGGGCTTAACTGTGAGAGCCTGCATTTTGCCAGGTGGAGCTGAGCTTAGCGCTTCAACTTCCAACTCTCCAGCCCACAGCCTCTTGGTCTTGGGACCAAGTGTGCGCTTGAATACTCATGTAGTCAATGAGCTGTAGGAGTCAATTTCATGTTCTGAATATGTAATGTGCTTTAATATTACCCTTGGATGCTGGAAGTGGCAAGCAAACGGGACTGGCAATGACTATGCACCGCCACCCAGGATGTCAGCGGCCGGGCTCTCGATGGGCACCCTGCCCAGGTTGTCTCGTGAAGTTCCAGCAGCATGCTGCCTGCCAGCATGTGTCAGAGAGATCACCTGAGTGTAAGGATCCACCACGTGTGGTTGTAGCTTTAAGAGAAATTAATTAAATATATGCAAAAGAAAAGAATCTGATACTTGAACCAAGGAATGTGTCTGTCAGAAAATACATTTCAGGCAGTTTTCACAAAAGTCAAAAATGGCTACGGACATGATCTGTCATCGTTTGCTCCTTTGGTTCTGAAGCTGTGTGTGCCTCCCTTTCCCTCTTCCAGTGTTTTCTTTGTCCCTGGATGATGATCTGCTGGGAACAAAGAGGTTGTTCTTCATTCTAGTATAGATGTGGTTGGGGCAATGCGGGCTGTTCCCAAGTGAAAGCTATAGGCTCTTTCCCTGTCGCCTTCTTGCTCCTGTCTCCAGTAACTCTTTCCTCCCTCTGTTCTTTCCTGCAGAGTGGGAGCAAGGTCGCCCAACATTTCTAGCTTCAGGGAACCACATTGCCATTGTAGTGTGAGCCATCCAATCCAGAACTTTTTACAGGGGGGTGTTTTGTGATACCCCCCCACCTGTCAGCTAGCTTACACTGTCGTTGCTCCCTGCTGGGGCCACAAGTGGCCCAGAAGTGTAACCAGCTAGGTTATTTCTCTGAAGGTATTACTCTTCCAGAAGATAAAAAAAGAAAAGAAAAAGAAAATGGAAGAAGAAAGGAAAGAAGGGAGGGAGGAGAGAAGGGCCATTTATCCATTTCTTTATTCATTTACTATTGACTTGATTCATTATATATATATATCATGACAGAAGTAGAAAATTTATTTCATTTTCTTCCAATGAGTTCCCTTTTTGTGTAAACAATTAAGAATCCATACCAAAGCAGCCTGACTTCTGTGTTCATGCATCCAAGTACTAGGAACCACGGTTAGCTATGGCTCTGATATCTGTGCTCAGGGAGTTCAAAGTCTGATGCCCCACCCACTTTAGCCCGACTGCAGTATGGCCCATCTTTGTAGGCTTCTTATTCTTTGTAGGACTATATAGTACGGGTTTCCCACTGCACAGCAGATGTCTGGACACTTGAAGTAACCAGAGGACACTGATCACATTGTGTCCCATTCACCCTTACACGTGATGAGGTACCTGCTGGAAGAGATGGAATGAAACACAAATGTGGAGGGAGGACCTGGGCATGAGAGACTGAGCTTGGGAAAGCTGAAAACTACAGACTCCAGAGCTGGCAGTCCCGACCGGTGCTGAAAATGCTTGGTGCTAGCTGTGGGTCACATAGCTGCAGAAGCATGCAGCTGCGGAAGCATGCGGGGAGCTGGTCCGCAGCCTCCATACTCCCAGGCATGATACTGAATGGCAGCAGTTGGGGTAGCACAGGGTCATAGGATACCCGCAAGAGGGACTTATACTGGATGCTTCCCTCTCCTCGCTTTGTTTCCTCCCCTTGTCAGTCTCTCCTTTCTCTGCTTCTCTTGTGAGAGACTTCTGTTCATTAAAAACCTATCATAGTGTACCCTCCTCTAGAAGCCAGGATAGCAGACCCCACCCACCCTGATATTTGGTGCTTGCACTCTTATGGAGATTTGTTTTGTTTTTGAACTCATAAATAAAAGGATAAACAAAATGCTATACAGATTCGGAATGCGGAATGTGCTCTGCAAAAAAAAAAAACAACTGTCAACAGCAACAAAATAAGTCTGAGAGAAGACATGGAAGGGAGGAGAAGCTGCCTGCCTCGGTCTTCAGAGACCATGTGATTAGGTCCCCATCACTGTAAGCTGACATCTGGAGGGTGAGAGTGAAATCTCCATACAGACCTTGAACCTGGGGCCATGCCAAGGAAACAGCATATGCGAAGACCCTGTGGCCTGGACATACACAATGTGCCTGGAATCGATCCATAGATTTAGGACAGACTGCTAAAGCAGTTTGATGAACACATTCTTAACGGTACTGCCAGCTTCTGATGATGCGGTCACCACAGATGTCTGCCCCACCCCCTGCCATTCTGTGCATGTTGAATGCATCACAGCTGCCTGTACCTGAGTGAGGATGTGCTCTCCTTCTGGAGCCTACTGTCCCCAGGCACACAGAAGGCCAGTGCGCTGAGTACCACCCCTTCAGAGCACAGCTAGACGGCAGACACTCTCTCCCAGGTGTGTGCTCTGTGGTGGGTCCCATAGCTCCCCAGGGAAAGGAATCTCCACTCCCCTGCAGTGGTGCTGGTGCCCGCCAGTGTCCTGCTTTGTCTCTGAAGGTGTCTCTCCAACTCTGGGAGGAAAACCTTACACTGAGCTTGTCTTGAAGTCTGCTTCTAACAGAAGTGTGCCGACCACTTTTTCCAAGCATTCTGCCCTGGACTAGTGAACCGTGCCACACTGAGTGTGTCCACACCTTATCTCTGAGACACACAGTGGGGTGACACTTGTTTCCTTCTAGTCCAGGCCCCCTGCACCCATGTTTCCATCATACTTTTTTTGCTCCTTTGCCCTGGGCATCCAAGTTTGCATTTAAGTCTATTAGGCAGCATTAAAAGTCATGAGTAGGCCCCAGAAAGAAATCTGGTTTAGAGATGGGAATTTCTGCTGCTTTATTTTTTAGGTGGAATAATTTGATGAGAAAAAGACTCTTCTTTTCACTAGGCACACTTTGACCTCTGTTTTACTAGATTAATTTCATATCTAGAATGCCCCATCTTGGATGATAAATTAGCAATAAAAAGCTCATCAAAATGTAATTACAGGCAATGTGTTGAATAATGATCTCTTAAAAATTCCTATAGATTTGTCTGCACCTCCTTTCCCTAGTGAGGGAAATGAGCCTCAGCTGCTAGCTACTAGCCTGGGCCAGGAATGCAAACCCTAGCCATGCTTCCGGGCTGAGACACGCGTGCTGGTTTCTATCACCTCCAATGTCATCTCCCTGATCAATCATGCTGCCCCATGGGCTGCACATCTTTATACAATTTAAAGGACCATATTCATAGGGAGACAGGGAACTGGAAACTCAAGGCAGAATGAAGCCTTCCCCTCCTCCGCCTGTGGAATACTGCCGGGGTGGTAACTAGGAAGACAACAGCAAGCAGCCCAGCGCAGAGAAACCAGACCGCAACATGACAGCTCTCAGAACTGCAGACTGCAAATTCTAAGGACGTTTGCTTCTCCAGAAAGAGGGAACAGCAGCCCCCTACCTCTGAGAGAAGAGGGAGGAGTCTAAATGAGGCCAGGGGTCCTGTCTGCTTTCTCCAAAGAGCTGAATGGAGCAGGTCACCTGGTCCCACCCTACTGGTACTGAAGGGTTCGGTAAAGCCTATAGCCGAATTTGAGGGCAGAATATTCAAATGATACCACTGTGTAAATGTGCACACTTATTTGAATAACTGAAGAATTCAATCATGTGAATGCCAACAATTATTCCTCTGCGTTTACATTTTAGGAAGACCTTGCATCTGAATCCCCATGAGAGCATTAAATTGCTATCTAATTAGCAGTTCCAAATTATATATATTTAAAAGATAATGAAGGGTTTGAAGGCTGTTGGAATAACTGGTTATACATTTAAATGAATCGCTAGAAATTTGTTAGTAATGTGTGGAGTTTTCTTTTATTTCTTGATTCCCTCTTTGAAGTTCAGTAGACCCAGCCTCGCAGGGTTAAGTCTGGTAGCAGAAAGATAAAGGCAGATGTTTCTAATTATTGCAACACAAAACTCCCAAATAATTATAAGCAGCTGTCATTTTTATATAATCCTGAATGATAAGACCCAAAGAATGCAAATAAAAGTGTTGAGACCATGGCTTTGGGGACACAATAATTTAATCCCATCACACCACCAAAATTGTGACTGCACTTGGTTGAGGAGCCCGCTCTTAATATCTTTCTTAGCTTTTCCTGATCATGTGGAAAACAAATATATTTTCAAATATACAACCCAGGTGCCATTTCTACATTCCTTGGGAATGTTTACTGGATGAAAGCAAACACCCAAGCATTTAGATTACCGAGGCAAGAAAATTCACTGAGCTGGGCAGAGTTTGCATTAGAGCGCTCAGCTTTGGCTGCTCCTTTCAACCTGAGATGGGTCTACAGCTGTCCTTGACCAGTGACTTCCTCCCTCCATTGGTTGGCAGAATAGGATGGTGCCTGGTAGCAGCTCTTTGTCTTCCAGCTGAAGTTTTCACTGGATTAAACTGCACCTGAGTAACATCTACCTAGAGGCAAAAGGGTGGGTGATCTGGTCCATCAGCTCCAAGGGTGGCTTACTGGGTTAAGATCTTAATTTTGTTGTTTCTTATACCCATCTCTTTCTGGAAGGCTGAGAGGCTCATAAGAGCAAATGCAAGGGACATTTAACATAGCCACAGTGTCTTGCCCATTCTGATTGTTAGCTCCGTATCACTGTGACAAAAGATTTCTGTGGAAAAGCCCTGAAGGGAGGATGTGTTTTTGGCTCATGGTTTCAGAGGCTCTTGTCGCTGGTCAGCTGGCTTTGATCTGGGTAAGGCTGAGGATGTCGGTAGGAAGTGGAGGAACAAAACTGTACCTCATGGTGGCCAGGAAACAGAAGGAAAATGAAGGAAGGATTAGGGACAAAATGTGGTCACCAAGAACATGCCTCTAGTGACCTTCTTCCTTTAGTGTCTTCAGAACTTCCCAAAATAGTACGATAAGCTGGGGAGCAAGCCTTGGACACAAGTCTGTGGAGGCGTTTCATATCCAGATCACAACATGGACCCAGAGATGACAAAACCAAAGTCTAATTGGTCAGGTATACAATTTGTAGCAGGCTTAGCTAAGCCATCATCTATAAAAACTATATATATACAGACCACACAGAGACATACATACATACATACAGAGCATAAATACACAGAAGCACACAGATACCCACATATAGGCACATAGGCACACAAGCACATACATTCTGAGATGCACCAAAAATCTAAGACCCCTCTGCTAGATTATTCTCAGACCATTTTATCTTGAGGCAGGACCTGGCTTGGTAGACAGCGCCAAACACAGAGGATTTCCCAAAGAAGGTTGCTTAACCCCCCCNCCCCCCAGGAGCAAGAAGTACCAACAGATAAGAGAGGAGCCAAATTAGGCCGAGGGATTCATTTGAAATATTCATAAGTATAAAGTGGGGCATTCTTAAGTGTTATTATCACTTCCCAGAAATGTGGGGGTTCAGAGTACTGTGTGTCCTGAGTATCAGAGACAGTGAAGTGATACAATTCTCTTGGAACCTCCAGGTTCCCAGCTGCACTACACAAAGAGCTTTGGGGAGGTGCAGAGAGGGGCTCTGGCATTGAATCATAGTTCTGGAGCAGGTTCAGTATTAATACGATTTAGATTTGATCATCCTAAACTCAGCTGTCTCCTCCATTGTGCCCTTATTCCCTTCCTGAACCATCATGCCTCATCTCAGTCAGAATCTGGGCAACAACCTCAGTTTTAGAACAGAGCTGTTCCCTAGCAGAAGTCTCTCCGTAGAGCAGAGTCATAACTGATAGCTTTGAAGTGTCATCTCTGCCTCTGCCAGCCACCCGTGTGTCCTTGGGTGTGTTCCTTAACCCTCAGACCTCAGTTTTCTCTACTGAAAGACAAGAACAGAAACGATGCCTCCTGCAAGGATTATAATGAAGAATAAATGAATTCTTTCTCCTGGATGCCCACAGCAAGCCAGGTGTGTTGTCATCGTTAGGCAGGTATTTGTGGAGTGAATCCTATACCAACGTGTTCACTCTGCTGTTACCTGCTGTTTCCAGAAGAGCCTGCTCTTGGCCAGGCAGTTCCCAGGCATGGCACCCCCAACAGCTCACGAACAATACCTGCCTTCTCTGTGATGCTTAGGAGTCAATGTAGGAAGCAAACACATAAGCTGGACTCCTGTAGCTTATAGTGGGGCCACCACGAGAGGCTGAGAGAATAGGGAAGATTTTAAACTGACCCTATCTAGACCCAGTTCACACAGGAGTACATCTCAGCTGAGCCCATAGGGGCCAGAGAGTTGGACCGCTTGACTCAGAGTCAAGGGTATGAGGAATAGATGGTGTGACATGTGCCCAGACCAGAAGATAAAAGCGACGATGCCCTTTTCGGCAGCTTGCCTAGTTGGAGAGTACAAAGAGAGGGAGGAAATGGTAAAAATTGCAAGAAGAGCAGAGGCCAAGTGACAGGATTTGCACAATGCTGTAATATTAAGTAAGCGTCATCCTACAGAGCATGAGGGATCAATACGAGGCACTGGCATGCTCTGATTTTGGCTGTAGAAGAGTCCTTCAGTCTGAACCCAGGGAGTGGGTTAGAAGTAAAGAATTCAGGCAAGGAGACTGCTTTGGGGTCACTTATCCTCATCCACGGGGGACATTTCCTTGGCGGTTGACAGTCAGTGGATGGCCTGCCTGATGTGACTCACTTTCAAAGCACTCAGAAGCCAGCAACAATCCATTGATCTGGCAGCTTGCTTCATGGCCCACTGGCTCATTCTTTCCTTCACCCTCCCCAACTCAGCCCGCATTTCCATGGTCACAAGCAGTGAGAGACTGAGAATTCAGCCAACCTTGCAGAGGACCTTGGCTTTTCTGTGCGTCATAAATCAAATAAAAAATCTCCTGGGTTTATTTGGACCACCGTGTATCCAAAAACATTTTTAAAAAGATACATCACTCTAATTGGCACTGGCACACACACCACTCATACACGTGTGCACACACACACACACACACACACACACACACACACACACACCAAAAGATAAATATTTTGCTTGGTCACCAGGCTAGTGGGAGTGGAAGAGGTAGTGATGAATGAAAACCTGTCCAGGGTGGAGGTCAGAAGGTGACTGGGGCAGAGAACATATGTTAGACAAGGTGCCACATGCTCATTCATGCTGCATCTTCTCAGGGAGGTCTGAAACAAGGGCCACCCAGGTGAGGAAGGAGAGAGACACTATCTGGAAGGATCTAGAAAAACCTCATGGAAAGGGTGCCCACAGGTGTGGGTCCTTCGGTGCACACCCTTCCTTTGCAGGTATTGGTAGCAATTTTAGCAGGAAACGAAAACTCAAAGGAAGCTGCCATCCAGTATTCCCAAACACCCTAGATAAAAGTCTCTCTCACGCACAGACACAGGCATGTTGGGTGAAGCTGGGTATTTTGACAAGCCTGTTACCACACTGCATCAGCGAGGTGATGGTGCTTGGCTTGGAAGGATCCCCTCTATTGCGTCATCATAGAACCATCTTGTTAGTGTTTCTGTATTTATCCAACTCCGCTGGACATTGAGAATGCTCCAGGTTCTGACTCTGGACCCCACAAGTAGCGATGGTGAGAGGAGAGTACTCGTCCTAGTAGCAAACTGGGAGAATCATCAGGAATGTGGGTATCCAGGACTGATCACAGGGAGAAATTAGCCACAGTCTGAACGTTTTCTCCCCCGCAAATGGCAGCTGCCTAAAGGAAGGCCAGTTTAGCTGTAGACCACATTGATACTAGCTTGGGATCTTACTTGTGTGAATAAGGAAATTTGTTTTCTTTGCCATTGCAACTCTAGAATCCATTTTCTGTGCCTGATTAGACCCCCTTTAAAATAGCATGACAGCTGAACACACCCTGGGGTCTTCTGATGTCATTAATGCAGTCATGGAATAGATCAAATAAAACTCCGTAAATTGGAAAAAAAAGTTACTTGCCAGATATGACAGATAAGCTTCCAAATTGCAGGGGTTCTCTTGGCCTAGATAGGATCTCCTAATGGTAGGGCAGGTGGTATGTGAAACTTTCCTGAAATGGGATTTGGAAGAAGCCACACCCACACGCAGGAGCCCAGTGCCACTCTCCCAACTCTGAATTCCTTTCAAGGACCTTTAGACAGGCTTTTGTCTCAAAGTATTCTGACTTCTTGGGGAAAATATTCCCCAGGTGCTAGCTGCACCCTGAATTTGCAAGCCGTCTGCCATTTCGTTTCTCTTAGTGGCTGCCTGTCCTCATTGACACCTCTACTTTCTTCACCAGGCCTGGCATTGGCCCTTTCCTCCAAGCATTGACTCCCTGTCCCTTGTCCCTTTTGCTGGCACACAGTTTCCTTCCTGTCAAGCTACGGAGCACATTTTAATGTATCTGACTAGCTTGTGGTAACCAGACAGACTGGCTTCTTGAGAATTAAGTTTAATCCAGCCATGGTAAAGTAAGCCACGTTTGACCTACAAAAACATGGTAGGGCCAGGCCACCCTCCCCACACACAGTGTGTGACTCATGACTTCTAGGAGGACACTGATTAAGATAAAGGTCATTTGGGTTTTCAAAGAAGCCTCTTAATTGTTGCTATTTTTTTTAACATCCAAGCCATTTTAGCATTACAGCCATCAAAAGGAGGATTTTGTAATCAAACTACAGGAGAGTGCACAGAACTTTTCATCTTCTAAACACTTAAAACATTAATTAGCAAGGGCAGCGTGCCTCTGAGGAAGAGGAAAAGGCTCTGTCTGGACATGCCCCACAGCCCCTCTCCATGCCCTGCTGCTACGGGACACACCCTCATTGCCCTGGGTCTCGGCTTCTCATCTTCCCAGGGCTTGTAAGATTCCATCTCCAATACAGCCCCAGGGGAATTTATGGCGGGACATGTGTGATATGTGTTTCATGCAGGCATGTGTCTTGTTGAGGGGAATATAGGTTAATGGAGAGTGGCATACCATGGGGGCAGCATGATTTTGGTGGAAATCCCAGCTCAAATGCTGTCTTCTTGTAGTCTTGTAGCTATTGTCTGACTGAGGTCCTGAGAGGAACCATGGTGACGTTAAATAGAAACTATAAACTGGGCCCAGCTCTGACTCCTTGAAGTCCCCATTGTGTAGACTTCTTAATCTAAAACTGTCATTGGACGCTAGGGCTAGTTTCAAAGGACAGTCACTCTGCCAGAGGCCTACATAAGTCTTCACTTTGGCATAGAGAAGAATGAGCCTGCTGGATTTACTGTCCAGGTGGCTTTACCACCATGGTGGAGCACTTAAACATGGTCACCTGCACAGAGGGCCAAGTTAGTGAGGTGAGAGCCATTCCAGTGGGGAACTCAGACATCGGGTGTTGTTGATCTGTTTCTCAGCTCCACTAGCAATATCACCAAGGGATCTGGCTCTGATTTTCCTTAATTGACAAGATTCAGACAGTAGTTAGCACAGTGCCTAGCTTGGGACATGTTCTGAGGAAAATAGTGGGGGACAAAGAGTGGGGGTAGGCAGTCGTGTGGACAGAGCAGATTGGTTGTGTGTTTTATGAGTTCCTGGTTGGGGAAGTAATGAATGTTGCCTTCGAGTACTCTTTGGAGAAGATGGCAGTGTGGCCTCCAAGTAGGAGTGGAGACAATAGTAGTTCTAATTTCTGCACTATTTTCATTCAGAATTTTCTACAAACAGTTATTACACAAAGAATTAGGGGTAATGGTTAGAAAAACATAAAGTAGTCAAGCAATTTAGATGATGACATTTGTTTGTGGCCCTGTTGCTAATCCCTGGGACAGCTGGGGCAGACTCCTGTCATGGAATCCACCTCTTTTCTAGATTGTCCCTACAGAAACCTTGATTTGCCACTGGCAGGATGGAATCAATGATAGCAGTGTAGGGGAAGGGGCATTGCTCTGCCACAGGCCCATATTTCTTCCCTTTGACCTCAAGAAATGACTGCCACTTTAGACTGACATTTCCCATTAAGTGGCTTATGTATTAAGAATCAGTTTGTTCTGTGAGCACACTCATTGGGGATGAGCACCATGAGACACACATGCCATACTCTGGACACCAGCCAAGGCATCAGTGGTCATTAACACTGGCCAAAGGAGCAAATTTTTAGGCTGCATCACAGAACCTGTGATGTTCTAGGCTCAATGCTCAGCCACATTTATTTTTGGTGCTTCTCAAGGCATCTCTGGGAATCGAGGGCTGGGACTTCTAGCTAGTGAAGAGAGCAATGACAGCTAGCCCTGGATCATGAGCGTGTAAACTTGACAGGGATCTGGGACTGTCTCCCAGGCCCTTGCTTTTAGCTGCCCTCCAACAGCCTACCTTAGAGTTTGAGCCATTAATAATAGTGAGCTGTCACCAAGAACCTGAAGTGCAGCTGATCCTCCTGGGGCAGGTTTTTCCAGGTCTTACCGAGATTCACTGTGCCTGGCACAGAGGCAGGAAGTGCTTGACATCCGTTAGGATGTGAGGATATGTAGGTAAACAGGAAATGAGTAGACAATTGAGTGTTCACAGGAGACAAGGATGCCCATGTCCCTTTTGAAATAGTCTCTTTGGGCTTAGAGAGGAGAGGAGAGAATGGAGGCCTTTACCAGAGGAAGGTCATGCCTGTCTGTACGTAGAAACATCCTTCAGGATGACTGGATCTATGTTGACCATATTGTCATCCATATGGCACTATCCTACTAGTAGGCAAGGTGTCTTCCCCCCATATCTGTCCTTCCTTCCTTTGGGCAGTCTGTAGAGCATGTGCTTTTGATCAATTAGTCCATGCTATATTTGTTTCATGGAGGCCACAGGTATACATATGGATGATGCCCTTGGGCCTTTCCCAAAGGAGCCCTGGAGAAGCAATGCCATTATCCTTTTCTTTAAATCAGAATGGCCATAGCGTGGCTCACCTCGGTGTGTTGCCAGAGCCAGTTTTCAGGTAACACAGGAGGAGTTTGCATCCAGATCCTTAAATACTATGCTTCAAGCTACTCCTTGGGTAGTTCTAGCTTGCTCCCAAGATCAATGTCTTCTGGTCCCATCCTCCTAGGCCTGGCTTGTTCGTCTGCTCACCACATCTTGCCTGTATTTGAAACTCCACCTCAAAGTTTAGTTTCATAGCACACAATAGCTTCCCTTATTAAATTCTCCTGGACATACTTTTTTTTCCCCCATAAAACAGGCACCAAAAGCTGCAGGCCTACCTATGTCTCTGAAAGTCTGTTTATAACCCTTTGGAAACCGTTTGCGATTCGTTAATCACATTTTCAAAGGAAGTTACAGATTATAGATATACTAACAATTGCCATACACAATGCCTGGCACCATAACAGGCTCCTTATGAACAGGGAGAGGGAGCCGGGCCTGGGATTTGTCCCACAAAGTTCTCTGTCGGAGAGGGGAGCTAGATGCTGTGTGGGAGAGTTTGGAGCTTAACCCATTTGGCTATTGCTTGGAAGAAGCATGGAGGGAAAGTATAAGGAGCTGAGCTCTGTTCAGACACAGTAGTGCATCTGGGTAGGTGGCAAGGTACTTTCTAAATCAAATATTCCTAAAGAATTATTAGACTAACAAAGTCTGTAAATATTTCACATAAAATGTAGTTTTAAAAATATCGCATTGGGCTGAAGAGATGGCTCAGTGGTTAAAAGTGCCTATTGCTGTTGTAGCCACTCACGTGTGATTGGCAGTGCCCACATTAAGCAGCTACGCCCGCTTTTAACTCTAGCTTCAGGAGTCCCACACTCTCTTCTAACCTCTGTGAGTTCTTATACATATGCACTACACATAAACTCAGACAGGCATGCACATACATATAAAAATAATAAGGAAATAATCTTTACTGGTAGTTCATCCTAGAGAAAAAAGAAGCATTAAATATGTACAGTCCCACCACCTGGTGGGCGAAAACCCAGGCAGGATTATTTTTAGGAGAGTGTGGTGCTGGCTGATGTGATGGTACACCACCTTTAATGCAAGTCCTTGTGAGGTGGGCAGGTAGATCTGTGTGAGCCTGAAGATAATCATGGGGCAAAGATTTCAGGTCCAGATCCAGGCATGGTTTCAGGACTATCATCTTCAGTTTTCCCTGCTTTCTCTGTACTGACTTCATTCCCAGGATAACTCAGAGTAGTGGTCAAGGTGGCTATGAGGTGCTCCAAGTGCGCATCTCACAACCTTAGCAATGCTGGTACACTGGCAACCCCTTTCCTGGACTAGTCCAGGAGAGTATCCCAGATGGAATCTTTTGAGTCTCTTTGGGTAGTTGTGGGTTATGTTCCCATCTCTGAACTAATTCCTGTGTCCTGGGATGATGTGAGCCCTTCCCATATTGTCAGGCCCTTTCCTAGTCTCTGATCCCAGCAATGGTACCATCACTAGATCCACGTTTCTAGGAGTTTCCCTGCAAGGAAACCTAGACCCTTATCCTCGATAATATGTGGAATGGATAAAGGAGCTTCCTTCCTGGCCTGCTGAGCTTTCTTAATGAGGAAAAGATAGTGGCAGGTTTGGAGTCCCTGTGTTCCTGTTCAATTATTACCCTTGGCTTCTTCCAGCTATACAATAGCCTGCTGAGTTTTCGTTTTCTAACCTAAAGGAATCCTTGAGCTTCATTGATGTTGAAGTTGTAATGTTTGCATTTAAGAAGAAAGTGTCTCAGGCCCATTGCACATACTTAGTTAAGCAGACTTTATGAAGGAGCCTTCATCAAAGGCTTTTCTGAGGGAGTATCTTCTGCTCCAGTTCCCTTCAGCAATGTTGACTTACAAGGTCTTGCACAATGTAGCAACTGATGGACCAGCCTGCAGGGAGGCCTTTTACTCTCACTCTCTGGTGTCTCTTAGTTTCTCTCTGTTTGTGAGACAGGGTATCACTCTCTAGCTCAGGCTGGTCTGGAACTGACTAAATAACCCAATTTAGCTTGGAAATCATGGCAGCCCCTGTACCTTGGTCTCTGAGTGCTAGGGTCATAATGAACCACTGTGTCTTGAATAGACTTTTGGTGCCTTGGATTGAGTTTCTTGAGTGATAATAAATGAAAATGAAGGGCTGGAGATGTGACTCATGTGGTCGAATGCTTTCCTAGGATGTGCAAATCCCTGAGTTACATCCCCAGCCCCTCATAAACTGCTCACAATGGTACCAGTCTGTATATTCAACATGTGGAAGGAAGAGCCAGGGAATCAGAAGTTCAAAGTCATCCTCAACTACATAGCCAACTCGAGATCAGCTAGGATTACATGAAATCCCATCTCCCAAAAAGAAAAAAAAATGTCTGTTGATATTTAGGGATAGTAAAATTTCAAGGAATTTCAACTGATTCTTTCTTGTATATGTCGCCCCAGGAGACTGCTTGTTCATTCCTGGCTGCCCAGACCCAAAATAATCATGTAGAAACTGTATTAATTAAAACACAGCTTGGCCTATTAGCTTATGCGTATTTCTAGCTAGCTTTTATATCTTAAATTAACCCGTCTGTATTAATCTGTGCATCACCTCAAGGTCGTGGCCTACCAGCAAAGTTCTGGCAGACTCCAGCAGGCATCTTTCTCCTTTGGCAGCTACATGGCGTTTCTCTGACTCCACCTACTCTCTCTTTGTCTATCTGCTTGGAATTCCTGCCTTGCCCTATTCTGTGCTGCAATAGGCCCAAAGCAGGTTCTTTATTAACCAATGGTATTCACAGCATACAGAGGGGAATCCCACATCACCTCCCCTTTTCTATCTAAGCAAGAATTCTAGTTACAATACTTATATCTCTTTATCTTTTATCATAACTAAGTAAAACTATAACTATCTATTCTTCAACATCATCAAAGACTCCAGAAGGATAGAAGGATATAATATTACCTAAGTAAACAGGAAGTGCTTTAAGCAACTTCCAAAACTCTAGAATTGACAGACATATTGCTGCCTGGAAAGTCACCCAAAGTTCTTCTGTAACGTTGGGGCACCCATCTTTAGCCTACAGGTCTGCAGTTTCTGGCAGACTTTTTCATGAAGCAGGAAATTTCAAAGACAGTTCCACCTATATTGGCAATTTTCAGTCACTTTCTTCTGAGCCCTACAGAATGTCTAGCAGACTCTTTTACAAAGCAGAAACCCCAAAGGACTGTCTAACCTTTAGGCAAGTTCAGTAATTCTGTGGGTCCTGCATGTCCAGTTCATACAGTATACCATCAAGCAGTCCAGATAAGAGCAGTTTCTTGCCCAAATGGCTAACCAACACCATAAGGAGCCTCTTCAGTACCCATCTTCTTCTTGAAGTAATTGTTGCTGCCAGGAACAGATGTGTCTCACTGTCATGAAAAATCCTATGTTTTAAAAACATTTTAAATGCCATGTTCTGTAAGCTTTTGAAAGGTTTGAAGAATACCTATCCATCAGAAATATATCTCTACATCTAGTAAGCCTAACTAACATGACTACAAGCTTGACTATTATAGATGATTATCTATTAACCTGTATTTCTTAATTATACATTGCATTTTAAAATGAGCTTCACAAGCACAATTTCTTAGACAAATTTGACCTTGAATTTGTATCAATAAATCAAAATCCAAACCAATGTAAAATATTGATATCTATATCATATACCCCTTTAAATATAAACAAACATCTATAAACAATCATTTAGAAAATCTGGGCATAGTTCTCCCCAAATTGCTTTCTGCTGTTTATTGGGCAAAGTAATTTTTGAGGGTGTTCAAGGTGACCTTTCGGGGGGTCTTGGTCCCATCAAACCACATTCGTCTGGAAGGAATCCACAGGTTCACATCCTCTGTGGAAACAAAAGCAGAACCTCTTTTCCAAAGTAACATATCCTTAGACCTAAAGTTTGAAGTCAAGATATCTTTAAATATATTTGTTGTTTTAGCTCACAGCCCATACAATAAAATGTCTCTCTGTACTTAGCTCATTCACAGCCAAAAAGGTTCAAAGAAAACATACTAATATACATAATCCAGACTCTCTGTGTATATTTCATCTTTATGTAGTTTATATTTTTTCTACTCCTTTAATCTATGACTGTCTGTACTCTGTCTCTTTAGAGACTTTATTTTTTAAAAAAACATTTACTTCTTTTTATAACTGTCTATATTGTTTTTCTTCTCTCTCCCAAGCCTATTCTGTGGCCCATTTTGAGGTCTTTTTCATCTCAATCTGTCTCTGTTGTGTATCTGTAACCCTTTTCTGTCCAGGACCACTTCTTAAAATGCTAAGCAGCAGGACTAAAACTAAGGCTGCTTTGCCTTTTGGCTCCACACAACCCAACATGGCAGAGATTTGTTCACTGCCTCTGAGACTGCCAGAAGGGAGCCTTCCTCACCACCTCATCTCTGGGTAGCACCGTGTAGCATATAAACCCTTTTTATCTGAGTAAAAGCTAAACCTGCCATGCAGAACAGTGAAAAGCCTGGAAATAT
>LOEQ01002230.1:134225-155816 GCA_001685075.1 Bramus lutescens | reverse complement strand
GCAGGAATCCACCAGGCCCTTTTGCCTGTGTATTCCCGGCAGACCTGATCCCACTCCCTGCCCAGGCAGAGGGCATTGAGCCATGGGCATGGTCTCAGCTATTTTCCTCCCAACCCTGAGTGGGCACACAAGCTTCTGAACCTGAAATGGGTGGTGGGCAATAACCCCAAATGTTTGGGCACCATTCTGTATGTAGAGACTGCTTGCTCATTCCCAGCCACCCAGACCAGAAATACACAAAGAAACTCTATTAATTAAAACACTGCTTGACCTATTAGTGCATGCATATGTCTAGCTAGCTCTTACATCTTAAATTAATCTGTCTCTATTAATCTATGCATCATCACAAGGTCGTGGCCTACCAGCAAAGTTCTGGCAGACTCCAGCATGCGTCTTTCTCCTTTGGCAGCTACATGGCGTTTCTCTGACTCCACCTACTCCCTCTTTGTCTATCTGCTTAGAATTCCTGCCTTGCCCTATTCTGTGCTGCAATAGGCCCAAAACAGATTCTTTATTAACCAATNGCAGGAATCCACCAGGCCCTTTTGCCTGTGTATTCCCGGCAGACCTGATCCCACTCCCTGCCCAGGCAGAGGGCATTGAGCCATGGGCATGGTCTCAGCTATTTTCCTCCCAACCCTGAGTGGGCACACAAGCTTCTGAACCTGAAATGGGTGGTGGGCAATAACCCCAAATGTTTGGGCACCATTCTGTATGTAGAGACTGCTTGCTCATTCCCAGCCACCCAGACCAGAAATACACAAAGAAACTCTATTAATTAAAACACTGCTTGACCTATTAGTGCATGCATATGTCTAGCTAGCTCTTACATCTTAAATTAATCTGTCTCTATTAATCTATGCATCATCACAAGGTCGTGGCCTACCAGCAAAGTTCTGGCAGACTCCAGCATGCGTCTTTCTCCTTTGGCAGCTACATGGCGTTTCTCTGACTCCACCTACTCCCTCTTTGTCTATCTGCTTAGAATTCCTGCCTTGCCCTATTCTGTGCTGCAATAGGCCCAAAACAGATTCTTTATTAACCAATGGTATTCACAGCATACAGAGGGGAATCCCACATCAGAACCAGGTACCTTAGCACACATTCAAATATCTCTGTCAGGAGAGTCTGGAGTCCCTGCTTGTAATGTCCAAACCAGAAGGAGACAGTTGATCATGCTGTATGATGCCAGCACCTTCAGTGAATACCTCCTGCCTCTTGCTTGCAGCACAGTGACAGAATTACTGGAATATCCTTCCTTTGGAGGAGGGAGGTAATGCCCAACTCTATGCAGAGTCAGGTCTGCCTGAGTTTAAGCACTTGGTGCTGCCTGGGATGAGCTGCCAAAGAGGAAAAATATTTAGCCCATCTCTGATGGTAAGTTATTATCCCCATTTTCAGGTCACTGAGAAAACCTGGTGCAGCACAGTGGCTTACTTAGCATCACAAATTCAGTGTGTTGTGGGTGATGGCGGTTCCTCTGTACTCTTCTGACAAAAACTTGTGCATATTTTGAAGATAAAGATGCATTTGGTATTTAGGACCTCCAAGACACTTTAGATTTGAGAAAGACTGAAATAACATGAGGCTTACACAGAGACATTAAGGCAGAGGTTAGCAGTTGATGAGGTGTCCTTCCCCCATACTGGCTGTATAATCTTATTTGACTTGTTTCCTTTGTAGCTTAGCTTGTCAGAGCTCATTTTCCTACCTGTGGGAGGGGCAATAATGGAAGTACAGTTGAGGGAGGGATCCTCCAAGTAAGTCTGTGGGAAGAGAAGGCTAAGGCTTACCTAACGTCCTATCTTTGCTGCCTGAGACTTTGTGTGTGTGGTGCCATGGGTATGTGCCTGTGTAGATGCACATATGAATGCATGTGTGTACATATATGTACATCCTGGAGGCAGAGGGCTACATCAAGAACCTTCCTCAACCCTTCTCCACTTCTGTTTTAAAGGCAGGAATTTCCACATATTCTGGAGCTCAGTAGTGACAAGCTGGCTGGTCAATGAGCTCCAATGATCGGCCTATCTCTTCCCACACCTAGCAACAGGGTCACAGATGTTCTGCATCTGTCTTTTACATGAGTTCTGGGGATCTGAACTCAAGTTCTTATGCTTGCATGGCGGGTATCTTACCATCTCCATAGCCCCCTCCCCCAGTGCTTTATATTGTCCGGGCACGCAATGCGTGTCTTCTGAGTAAATGACAAAAGGAACAGTTTTTAGTGACCAAAGGAAGAATTCCTTCTACTGAAGCAAAACAAAAGAATGGTTCAGAGCCATCAGCAGGTAGCCCAAGCATCTGTGAAAGTTTGCTTTTGAAGTTCAAGTTCTGGGCCATGTGAGTTTTTTTTTTTTTTAATGGTTCTTGCAGAAATGGGATTAGAAGTCAGTGGGCTCTGTAGCTGAGGTTCATGACTGGGGTCAGACTCTGTCTTCCCATTGGGAATGTCCCAAGCCCTAGCACCCTACGTACCTTCCTCCTGGCTCTTGCCCATGAGTCAGTGGGCTCTAGCTGAGGTTAATGATGGGGGTCCGACTCTGTCTTCCCATAGGTAATGTCCCAAGCCCTAGCACCCTGTGGACCTGCCCATGACTTGGATCCATACCCCTCCCTCGTTCTTTCTTCCTCCCAGTTACTGTGGCCTTTAACAAGACTGGCTTGCCCAGCTCCATACGTGCAGGAACTTTCCTAACAGGATCCACCTGCTAATCTGCTAGCGTGGCTTCCGAGGGGACCACTTCTCTTCCTCTTCCTCTGGATGTGATGTCAAAAAAGTGGTTGTGAATGGTGACTGTCTTGATAACTGGAAACCTCAGAGAAGCAAGTGAAGGTGCCTTGACAGGGCTGCACAGCCTTCTTGGGTGGTGGTGGTGGGAGGGGACTTTCTAGAGATGGTGCAGGATCCCCACAATGCAGCTGGCAAGGAATAAAGAGTGCCAGAGGCAACGTTTGGGTCTGACATTCTTCAGCACCACAGAAATGTGACAATCACCCCTTCTGGACACTGTCCCTTTGATTGCACTGAGGTCCACTTTAGACTTGGTTGGTTCTCAACAGACAGAGATTTCTCCTTGTGTCAGGGATACCATTAGGGCCTGCATCTGCAACCACCGTCATGTCAAGGGGGAGTCTTAAAGCATGTAGACTGACCCTGTGTCTCATGTAGCTTTATTATTTAATCAAAGCAGGGCTGAGACAAAGAGCAGAAAAGAAAACAGGTACATTTCTATGTATTTTGTATATATGTACAACTTCGTTAGGGTACTATGAATGTTACCTTCTAAACTTGTAAAGTGCTTTCTTATCCTTAGCCTGCAGCAGAGGGCAGACTTTCCTACCTAATAAACACCCCAATAACCAACTGTAAGGGCCTCGAGACACACAAACTTCCAGACACAAAAATGTCCGGTCGATAAAATGGTACACTTGCCAGGTGACTAACACCAGTGATTTAGGGAAACAAGTGAAATCCTTCCCCTGTTATTAATGCATTCATCAGCTTTCCCAGAGAAAGGCCCTCGTGACCATTAAATCTGGCAGCGATTCCCAGTACTCACATCTGCTCCAGGTGAAGGAGCCTTGCTTAGCCTTGCACTGCCGTGGCCAGTAGCAAATAGGTCTGCAAGCTGACAACATGTTCTCAGGATGCTGAGCCCAAGTCCAACCATGAAAATCAAAGTTTTGTTTCTCAGGGGATCCTGGAGGAGGTTTGAGACAGGAAGGGTATGAAGCTTAGGGCAAAGGACAAGACTTTTATAAATGTTTTGTAGGAAGCACTTTCCTCTGTCTTTTTTAATAGAGTTGGGTCTCCCCACCCTTCCCACATTTATTGCATACTAGGGTAAGATAAATATTCTTTGCACCTGGCATTTTAGAGCCAAAGAATTCTCTAGGCAAGTTCATGCAAAGCAAAGACTTGACCTTTAGATTCTCCAACTTAGAGGGAAATGTTTACAGCAATGCCTGCCATTAGAATTCTAATGTTACCATCTACAGGGTTGATTACTCACAGTCACTGGAAACAGGTCCAAGAGGAGAAAGATGCCCTGGTTGATGATTTTGTGACCCTTTGCTTGTCTTTCTCTTCTTCCCTATGCTAGTATGAAGAAGGCAAAAAACGAAGGAAGCCTGACTACAGTAGTGTGGACCTCTCTGAAGTAGAGTGGGAGGACCGTGATGATGTGGTAAGTCCCCCTTTTCAAGCCTCATGGGTGAGGGCTCTGTTGACCAGACAGGATACCCCAGAAGCTGCTGCACAGGGCTATGGAGGCAACAGACCTTTCTACTGTAGTTGGAGTAGGATAACTCTCCTGCCAGTCAATTGGGCCAGTTGTGTAGTCTGCTGAGCCTATGTCCAGCAGGCACTGGTTTCCTCTGCAACTGATTAATCCCACCTTGGACTGAAGACAATTGTCAGGACTTGCCTTACCGTCTTCAGAGAATTCTGGCTGGGAAACAGGAGGCAATGGGAACTTAAAGGTCAGGACGTCTTATAGGCCAATAAGACAGCCTCCCAGGTAGACAGAATCAACTTGTCAGGTGGACATGGACACAACTCTTGTTTCTGAAGCAGCAGAGAAATTTGCACGCCCACTTTCTCCATGTGTGGCCAGCCTCACACCCCCACCTGTAGCCCCAATTCCTGTGTCTCTACCCTTCCCAGGGGGGTGTTGAGGGCAGCCATTTGACATCCCAGACTATCTCTCATGCTTTATAGAAGCAGGGCTGGCATCACAGGTCCCTTGTTGCTGCTTTCCTTGTTTTCCCATCCTCTGCTTTCTGAATGCTCTCAGCTGGCAGAAGGCTTGGGTTTTTCTCCCTTGCCTGCAAAATGCAAGAACAATATCAGTTATAGTCTGACTAAGTCCAATCTCAGACAGAATAGAGTTGCCATCCATTAAAAGCTACTGCCTCATCCACTCTTTCAATCCTACCTGTCATTGCTCTGACATCACGTGGGGTCAACGACCTGGAAGAATTTGATATCTTCTATTCCTCAAACATTGTGACCAGGATCCTGGTGGATCCTTAGGCTTAAACTCATGTGTTTGGTGCATCCTAGCACCAGTGGACAGCTACACTGCCAGGATTCAAATCTCACCTGTGTGGAGTCTCTTTGGCTCTGGTGTGTAACCATTCCTGCTACATCTCATGGTCTTCCCAGATGCTTTGAAGATTGGACATATTGATAGATTGAAAGATAAGAAAGTGCTTACACTGTTGTCTGACTATATGGGGACTCTATAAACGGGCCTCTGGGTTTACAGTTCTGGCCTCCCATTATGGTTGGAGGGTCAATATCAGATTCCCAGCATGCCCTTCACTGTCATCTGACTCAAGCAGCTGGGTTCTGGGTTTCCACTCTCAGAGTTACCATTTCTCAAATCAGGCCAGGATTCTTCTTATGTACAAACTGGCTGTCTTTTGCTTGCATCCTTGACAGCAAGCAATCCAAGGGGGTTGAATGTGAGTTCTTTCAATATCCACGTGTTTGACATAGGAAAACCCAAACTGCCATCTCTCTCCTATGCCCCAGTGATCGGGGAGTTTTGGAATCAGTTGAAAAACATCCTTATATGGTGTGGCTACATATGAAGGTGTGCCTCATAGAGGCCTGAATACCTGTATGCTGCTGGGGAAGCTTGAAATAAGTAGCAAAGTACAGGTTTCAGGTCAAAATGTATGGAGGATCAAGGAAGCAGAACTGCTCAGCAGAGGCAGCGAAGTCAGCCTGGCTGCAGAGCTCCTGAATGGAGAATCCTGCTTCTGAAGGACAGCAAGTCTCTTGTACAATTTAACAAGCACATTTAGAGCATAGACCCTGAATACTTCCAAAAATGATGTAATATCAAACATATCATTTAAAAATTTGCAAAACCAGTCTAGCCAAAATTAAAATAAATGGGGCAGGAAGGACAGTTCAGTTTATAAAGTACTTGCTATGCAAATACGAGGACCTGAAGTTGAACCCAGCCCCCATGTACAAAGCTGGGCATGGATGTCACAATTCCAGGTGTAATCTCAGTACTGGAGTCAGGGAGCTTGGGCTAGCCCCAGGGTTTGTACCCCAATCCCAGCAAGAGATCTGTCCTAAAGTCAATGTGGATAATTTCCGAGGAACAAAACCCACTTTTACACTCTGACCTCCCATACTCATGCACACCCACTCACATATGTATACCTACATATATTTGTGTCTACACATACACACAAGAGAAAAGTAGACAACACATAGGAGTGTGCATGGGACTTCTGTTGTCACTATAGGATAAGTTAGGTGTCATATCAATTACTATAAAAAGGCATCTTTAGGGGACCCATGTGTCAGCAATGGGCCTTGAAATACACATGATCCTATCTGAGTCACCAGTGAGGAAAACAAATGGAAAGTAAAATTATATTAATTAAAAAAATTGTATTGTCCCTTCTCCTTTCCTTCCCCTAGTCCCTTCTAGTCATCCCCTCTCGACCCCTCCCATGTTCCTCCCAGCTCTCAAGTGGATAGTCTCTTTTCCTTTGATTGTTATTGTTGTATGAGTGAATATATGTGTGTAAGCATATGTATGCACAAATATATATAAATATATGTGTGTGTAAGCATATGTATGCACAAATATATAAATATATAAACAATTTGATGAGTCTGTTTTTGTTCTTTGTGTGAATATGATTTCAGGGATGAAATTCCTAGAGATGACTGAAAGAATTAAGGATGATTTTCCGTTTGGTCTTGCTATGTTTTAATCATTGTTGAACTTTTCCCCAGTGAACATGATTATTTCTATAAAGAGAGAAGGCTCATATAAGTAACAATAGCTTGTAAATAAGGAACTTCTTTTATACAAGGTACTTAATACTGTTAGTGTTATAAAGGATGAACTCATTCATTTCTTATTGCAGTCTTGTCAAGGATCTGTCCCTGTTTTCCAGTTAGGAAACTGAGGCAGAGAAATTATGTCACAGTTCAAAGGCAGGCATCAGGCTATCTGACCCCTTTGCTGTGTCCTTGACATACTCACTTTGTGTGTCAATGGAAAAAGCCTCAGAGTGCCAGAGTCCTTGAGACTTCATTTGGTACCTCAGAAACGTGGTGAGCTCTTCCAAAGTAAATGTTCATCCCTATGGGATTATTGTGGACTCTTTGAGCACAGAAGAGGAACCTTTCTTGGCTCTTAGTGGGAAAATCATGGGGACTAATATACTGTACCTCCGTCCGTGTTCAGCAGGCACCACATTCACCTAAGCCACAGGTCCTGAGTTCCTTGCTTCAGAGTCATGAAGAATGGTGATCAAGATTAGCAGAAGGGCGAGCAAGGAAAGTTTTACTGAGAAATAAAGTGATAGGATTCTCCCCAACCCCCACCACCTCAGCACCAGGGAGAAGTCTTGCAAATGAGCTCCAAGTCTTACCTGGAAATGGGTCACATATAAATCATGCATTCAATTAGGGCAAATCTTGTTAGTTTGAGTGTATGTGGGGAACTCTGCCTAGTTGATTGGTCAAGTGAATGTAGGCAGTCTCAGGAAAAAGTCCACCCATGGTTGAAAGGCACAAAAGAGCTGAGATTGTGTAGAGTTCCTTGTGTAATGTCAGTGTCTTTGGAGCTGACTATGGCTCACCCAGGATATGTACGTCCTTTATTTTCCTACACACTCACTAACTATAGAATGCCTACCTTGCTCTGAAACCTTATGGGTGGTATAGCCACAGCACTATGGATTCTGGCTCTAACCCAGCTGGCACCCATTCCGTTGCAGTGCAAGCCTTCTTCTGCTGGGCTAAGGAAGCCCACACTTCTTCCCATGACAAGCCTCATGGAACACATCTCCAGCGCCCTTTCTTCCCAAAGTCCTATGAGCATCTCACACTGGGACATATTTTGAGCTTCGATTGCATATTTTTTTTCCTTCTTTACATCATTTGCTACTTTTCTAAATATCATGTCTGATCCCTTGAGCCTTGATACCTAGAGAGCCCAAGCTTTCATTTAAGGGAAGATTGGTTGCTGGGGCTCTCTGTACATGCTATCTTCATGTACCAATTAAATGCCTTTTTTTTTTTTGCTAAATAAACAACTATTTATCTGGCCTGTCTCATATCCCTTCCATCCATAGGCTGGGCTAGGTAGCTTATAAGAAGGTAAGGGCTGGGAAGAACAAGCTACCTGGGACTCTGGAAGTTAAAAACCCCACTCTTACATAGACAAGACTCCACTACAGGATAATGAACTTTCATTGTAGAAGGAGACACAACCTGCTGTCCCCTAGTACACCTTCTGGGGAAGCTTTCTCCAGTGGGCTCTGCTTAAGAGGGAAGAAGAACTGACCTCCAGTGGAATGAGCATCCAGCCTTAACTGGAATATTGTACTAGAAAAGTAGGTGCTTTGATGAGTCACCCAAGCTACTGTTCCCCCAGGACTGCAGGGAACACATGGGAATGAGGTAGCAGGGTGTACCCCAGAGGCTGGGTAGGCTGAGAACTGACTAGATTGCTATATCTCCTAGAGGAGGTTTTGACTTTTACGTTATTCATCTCATTGTGATGAGAGCTGCCTCTCTGGCCATTGCATATCACACCTACAGATGCCTGGCATCTGGTAGGGACCATTGACATACAACTTGCTTTTCTTGGGGTGTGTTTACTCAAGCATCTATGTATGTGATTTTTAATGACAGTATAATCAGCTAACATCTGGACACACCAAAAATTATTTTAATGTTTTCCTCTGCCAAGTCATTTTCATTTTCCCAGCTGTTGATGATTACAAACCACTCAGTGGCTAGTTCAAAGGCTGCGCAGAGCAGCACCGTGGCCGAGCTTTTCCCGCCTTCAATGGGGAAGACAGGTTTGTTATTGTTCATCGCTCTGACCTGAGTTCTGTGACCCTCCCTCAGTATGGGGCCCACCGACTCCTAGCATGATTATACATAAGGGATTCTTGGCAATATGCAGCCCATTAAGATAGGAAAGTGACTTTTCTAGAATGGTCAAGTTTCACAAAGTGTATTCCAACTATTAGTCTCTTGCCTCCTCTGATAATAAGAGTAGAATATCCCAGAGATCAAGTGTACAGAAGAGCTACTGGGAAGGTAAACCCATAGGCCACGCCACAGTCAGTTTCCAAAACCCATTCTTTAAGAAATCAAGAAATAACGATATATAATTTATACTAATGACTAACCAGTTAATTTTATCTTCTTATCTTCTGATTTAGGCAGCAGAGGTTTGGAACTTGTGGGGTATGTGTGCATGTGTGTGTGTGTGTGTGTGTGTGTGTGTCTGTGTGTGTGCACCACAAGCATGAAAAAAATCTTTTGAAGCCAGAAGAGGATATCACAACATCTGGACTGTAGTTATAGTTGGTTATGAGCTGCCCAATGGAGGCGCTCGTAGCCAAACCCAGGGCTACTTCAGGAGCTGTAAGCACTCAATCAATGAACCATCTTTCCTGCCCCAAGAACTTGGGCTTAAGAGTTTGAGATCCTGTGTTTCCTTGGACAAGCTTCTTAGCCTGAGGTGTCAGTCTCCCTTCTTGTCAAATAGGTATGGAAATAGAAATACAGAAGACAGTTCTTAGAATTTTCAAATTAGTGCCTGATCTATAGGAAGAACTCAGTCAACAGTAGCTATCAGCAATGGGAGCTTGCCAATAACCTGATATCTACAGTTTAGAAAGTACCCGACAGGAGTTTTGGATCTGGATGGCTTCACTCAGGTTCATATTTGATTGAACAAATAACAGAAGAAGACATTGAGGTCCAACAAGATCAAAGAATAGCTCATATGTGTCAGTGATGAGAGCCTTGCTAGCTTGGGAGCCCTGACGCCCCATGTTGTCTCCTCTTGAGTCTGTCTAACTCATGGAGAGTTAGGGACAGTAACTTGAAATCTGCAAAGATAAGGGAGATATCACAAAAATCCACCCAGTGTGCTCTAACCAGTGAAGAAAGGGAATGGACTCTATGGAGACAAGAAATGCAAAGGCGTCCTCAGCACGAGCTGCATTTTTCTTGTGGCTCATTGTCCAAACAGATAGAGAGGCGTTGGTAAGAGAGTGGATGCTGGTGCCCACTGGAGCTTGAGTTCTGATTCCTTTAGCTGGCAGGAGGTACCTGACACCACACCCAGCTGAGGGAGATGGCAATGCCACTGATGGCAGCGATGACGAGGATGGCGGAGGCCAACCAAGGCATAGAAGACAGTCAGCCTGTGCCTGGCCCTCGTCAGCTTATTCCCATGTGGTCCTTACTACAGCTGCATGTGATGGAGGGCTCTGCTCAATTCTGTTTGGGCAGCAGAGGAAACTGAAGCACGGAGAAAGGAATGGCTTGCCTGTGATCATCAAGTCCTGTCTCCAGGATCTGTTTCTAAGTGACAGCATTCTATCATCCCTCACAATGAGGAGCTTGGGAAGAAGAGCTTATCATCCTTGCAAGACTAGAATAACTGTCTAAACGTTTGCCCCCAGAATGCATCAGTGACCCCGGCCTTGGGCCTTCCCTAGCCCCATGCTAATTTTTCTCTGCTACTGAGGGTTGGGGGTAGCTTGGCAAGGAGAAGCTGACATAATCTCTGACTTGCCTGGGGAACTTGAGAGGGGAAGGTCCCAAATGGCTTTAGGCAGGCACCAGAAAGAGGAAAAATGAAAACCATGTTAAAGATAAATCGAGCCCGTTCTTAAAAGTTAGAAAGTAGACTTAATTAGGACCAGCTCTCTCCATCCAAAACCACAAAAGTTAAAATGGGAAAATATTTCCAGAAATGCCCATTATGTGTTGTTAAAAAATATCTAAAGTAAAATATATGTTTTATTTTATACATGCCTCCAGCTAAAAATCATGCTTTTACTTCTCTCTCACAGAAGACGGGAATGTGAACCCAAATCTAGACAGCCCTGAATCAAATTTGAGGTGCTGCAAGCCCTGCAGTTTCCTATCAGCCTGATCTCACTAAAGCTCCCCCAAAGGAGGAAAGAACAAAAAACCAAAACAACACACACACAGACACACACACACACACACACACACACACACACACACATCCTGAAGTGCAGACAGAGAAAGAACAGTTCCCAATGGACTGGCTCCTCAGCCTTTGTTCCTAGCCCATTAAATGGCCTTTCCTGTCATGTCCCCTTGCTGCCCATGCAGGCACATCCTTCATCACCCAGCCTATTGTCCTCCTCTGAACTCATGGAAGGCCACAGGTAATTTGATGAGGTCAGCCAGGGGAAGGGGAGGCCAGCCAGGCTCACTGCTCCAAGATGGGACCTCCAAAACTCAGAGGCAGGGGTCAGTACTGTTCACTGTCTTGTCAGCGAGGCTGTTAATTGGGTGACCATCTGAAGCTGATTCATGCTGTGGAAAACGAATTACTGTCTCCCCAATGCCCCCCAATCTTTTCAACTACTGTTAGAAAAACATCTTTAACTTGATTATCTTTTGAAAAATGATCTCTTTGTGACAAATCAGTACCCCTTCTGAAAACCAACTTGTCCCCCAGAGACATTCTCACTTGTTGATAGTTTTAGCAGATTGTCTAGAGTTCATTCTCTGACCTCTGGACTCATCAACATCCTGAGGCCTCTCTTGTGGCTACCCCTAAGGGGTTCACCTGGGCACCCCAAATCACAGTTGAAAATAATTTGTCCTTGTTCACCCCCCATTATCCAGTAGCTAGAGAGGTTCTGGGGTTCACTTGTGCACCCCAAGCCACAGTTGAAAATTATTTGTCCTTGTTTACTCCCTGCATTGTCCAGGAGCTGGAGAGATGATGGGGTTCACTTGTGCACCCCAAATCAGAGCTGAAAGTCATTTGTCCTTGTTCATCCCCTCCCACTGCCCAGGAGCAGGAAAGGTCCTGGTAGCTTCCCTGGAGAGCTGTTTTAGAGCTCTAAATGCCGTGTGCAGCCTATCCTCAGAAGCATTAAGAGTTGGTAGGAATCCTGTCTGGACTTTGTATAGGGAACTATACTGAGCCTGGAACCCAATGACATAGAAACCCAGGGAGGCACTAATTCCCAATTTCATTTTCTTGTTCTAGTTACGAAATGCCATGGTGAATCGGAAGACAGGGAAGTTTTCTATGGAGGTGAAGAAGACCGTGGACAAAGGGGTACCTTTTTCTCAAACATTCTTGCACTTCATTAAAACAAACCAGTGTGAAAAATTAGCTTTGAAGGTTCTCTGTGGAATAAATATCTTTCGCCGAGCTCATTTCTCTCTTGTCTTTACTTATCTCAAACAAGATTCATGTAGTACTATTATTAACCAGACCACAGTGTGTCCATTTATTTTTATTGATTTCTGAAAAATGTCATCTAGCAGACTAACCATGTTTTCTTTTCTCTATGACTTTCCCCCCAATCTAGAAACGGGTTTTGGCGATGACAAATGACTACTATTATACAGACATCAAGGGTACTCCTTTCAGGTAGAGCTGACCATAACCATGGACATTCCATCAGACCTATCAATGTGTTTGTACCCAACCTCCTGGCCTCTCAGAGTTCACCATCTGAGGATAACAAACACCCTCCCAAAGGCTGGAAAGAGTGCGGAAGGGTCTTTTCCCAGGCTGCTCTTTGTCTTTGTCCTAGAATGGGGAAGACGGTTCAGGCCCACCCCAAACAGCCACAACTTCTCATAGCATTCCCAACACAAAATCTCTGGGGCTCCCACCAAGGGTGGAGGAGACCAGTTCAGAGAGTCACCAGGTTCTTCACCATCTCACTTGCTACCTCCTAAGACCCTTGTCTCACCTTTGGTTTTCATTACCCAGTAATCCTGCAGGTGGCATTTCACACCCACCTTGTGCTTCCATCTCAACTTTTCTGAATGTCCTTCTGTGTTGTCTCTCCGTTACAGTCCTAAAAGCACGACTTTGCCTAATGGTCTCCTTTCCCATGTGTACGGAGTATTCGAAAGTTGCCTGCTCCTGTTAGCTCAATGTTGTTATGTGATTTGTAGAAAAAAGGAAACTTATTTTAGCAGGCTTGCTTCATGCTCCTGAGCTGGTATCTTTCAGAGTGAAGGGAAAGTTAGCCAGGATAGATTAATCTGAAAAGTAAATTCTAACATCATTGTCACCCACTGCTCAGGATTGTGACCAGATGCAGCTTGGAACCAGGAAGAACCAAGGAACACATGAGCCACTAAGTGATTTCGCCGAATAAAGGGACTGATTTTTGAAAACAGTCTCTAACTTTAGACCAAAACAGAAAGGCATTTAAATCAAGCCAATAAAAATGTGGGAAAGCAGTTAGACTGGGGAGGGGACCAGGCTGACAAGCCAGCCGTGTGGCTGTGCTCCTCATTTGAGTGTCACCGGTCTTAGGTTTGCCCTTGAGAAGAGATCAGCTTTTCTGGGGTCTGGGAGTCTCTGTCTAAGTTCAGAACAGAGGTGTGTAAGGTGGTAGCAAGGAGCAGGGTGTGTGGCCTTGGGAGGACATCCAGTGGAGGGCTTTCTGGAGGGGCAAGCTGTTGGCCACAAATCTTGCAAACACAACAGCAGCCAATTGCCGCTGGCATTTCCAATCAGAAATTACTTTGAAGCAGCTGCTTGGGCCTAAGAGAAACCAACACCCACTATAATCAGTGAGGTTTCTGAACGTAAACTGTTGGGAAAATTGTTTACAGAACATGAAATGAAAATGTGAAAATGGAAAATAAAATAAAAAAGAAAGGTTAGCCTGCAAGTCTATGCCAGTGTCTGCCCTGGACTTCAAGGTCTGCTCTGTCTCTCTGCACAGTTTAGGTGTGGCGCTCTCCAGGGGCCATGGGAAATACTTCTTCCGAGGGAATGTAACCATTGAAGAAGGTAAGGCACAAACTTGAGTTGGCTTCTCCGTGGGTGTGGGGAGGAAGGCCCAGAGCCAGCTCTGGGAGAACTGGAGATTGTGCGTGACTTTTAAGCTTCTGGCTAGTGATTTGGGCACCTGACTCAAATCACTGCCCTCTGAGTGTGTCTTTTCTTGCCAGTTTTGTGTGGGTTTCTGAATGACGGGAACCCCAGCTGGCTTTATTATATTGTTGTACGCATAAAGTAGTGGAGGCAAATTATGGGAATCTCATACCACCGTTATTCTTGTCATGCATTCAGTGCTAGGGGAAGAATTAAATTAATGTAGAAGTCGAGTCTAAGGAGAAGCAATTCCAAGAAAGATCTGGAAGCCTTTGCGTGGAGCATAGTCGAGCCACCCATCTCAAGGGCTTTGTGTTATCCTTCACCAGGGGAAAATGTGACCATTGAAGAGATTGACAGGAGTTGGGAAGCAGAAGTAGGATCTGGTAACTCTTAGATCTTAAATTTTCATAAAGCGCAGGTGCACAGCGACTCCCATAAACATTAGCCATCCCAATCTGTAAGGGCAAAGTTGCTGTCACAGCAATTGTTCTTTATATCACCAACAGCCATTGATCCTAAGCAGTTGCCATTGCCAACAGTAAACATTTGGAATTAGGAGTGTGCTGTTTGACGGGCTCTTATTCTAGAAATGACTTTGAGTAAGGCACTTTCGCTTAGCCTGGACTTTGGGTCTGGTCCATCTGCTGATTGGCCCTGAAGTGCTTCACAGCCACTGGATTTTATCTGATGAGGAACCATGATGTCAAATGAAACCGAAGGGAGAGAGGAGGGGTCCACTCAGCACTGGGCAGAAGCAAGGATGTACCCATCCAAGAGCCAAACATATGGTCTCTCTTCTCTAAGACACACAAGAGGACTTGAGCCAACCTTGTGGCCTGGACAAGATATACACTAAAGGATGTGTTCTTAGAAGCCATGTTTCAGTTTCTAGAATTTTCTAGTTCTGTGGGCTATGTATAGCTTTGAGGGCATCAGTGCCCCTGAAGCAATATAATTCATGCCCAAGCCATTTAAGATGAAATGGAGAAAGTGCCTCATGATCAGAGCAGGAGAGGTGTTTAGTGGATCATTTGCCTCTCTCGTGTCTGTCCCCCTTAGCCTGTCTCTCCATTGCTTTTCCTCTCATGTCTCTCTGTCTCAGTCTGTCTGTGTCCCTTCCTTTCTCTCTCTCTCTCTCTCTCTCTCTCTCTCTCTCTCTGTCTCCCCCCCCTCCTCCCATTCCTCTCTCCCTGTATTGTCTATTTTTTCCTCTCCATCTCGTCTCTCTGGCTTTCTTCCTGCACCAATGTCTTTGCAGTCTTTTGGACCATTTTTCTGGTTACTGTCCCCTCCTGTGTGTTCCACAGCTGTTAGGCTGAACCATTGTTTGAGATAATTTCAGAAGGGTTTGAATGCTTAGCAAGGGGGAGAGTGTCTGATTATCCCCACAAATGAGATCAGTCCTTCTTCTTTCCTTGGGTCATAAATAAATAAAAGGCCTTGTAAATAAAAGGCCTCAGCCCTGCCAGCTCCCTGAGGAAAAGAGCCCAAGAAAAGTGCTTTCCCTGAGGCTCCTAGTCAGAAGTCTCATCTGGTAGAGCCTTGGCCTGATCATAGCTCTCTTCTGTTCCTGGAGTGAAAGTTCTTTGAGGATGGCACCCATGTTCCAGGGGTTCTGTAGCTAGCTCCTCACATGTTTTGCCAGTGCCTGTTGCTATGAAGATGGTGAACAGCAGGATTTACTCAGAATTGTGAGAGGTCAGGGCTGAGGGTTTAGCTCAGTGGTAGAGCACTGGCTTTGCAGGCAGTACACCCTGGGTTCAGTTCTCAGCACCCCTAAAACAGCGTTGAAAGTCGAAGCCTGAGCTAGTCTTCCTGCTAATATTGTGTCTCTTCAAGATCTCCTCTGACACATTGCATCTTTTATATAGTTATATACAATGATTGTTGACTAAATTGGGTGCATGTCATTGGTCTCAGTTTCCCTGAGTATGGTTTTATCAGAAGGGGAAAGGACTGGAGAAAAAATTAGATTTGTTTGGTATTCAAGAACTCAGATCTAAGAAATGATAGTGGGTCTCATCCCTGGGGTCGCATCTGTGAGTACCATGATGCTGAGCCAGGGAGAGTTTCAAAGATGAAGGCGGAATAAATTGCAGTGAGACAAGGAAGTGGAATGGACCACTTCAGCTTGCATCCTGGGAAGGTGCAGCCCACGGCCAGGCCTCTGCTCTTGTCACTCCTGTAGCGAACACTCTTCCTGTCACAAGCATGGCTCACATGCATCTTTGCTTTCTCCTTGGTGTAAAAGTTACTTTCTCAGGGATGCTTTCCCTGACCACTGAAGCAGAGATCGGTCTGAAGCATTCTCGCCCCAGCCACTCCCTGCCCCTCCCCATGCGTTTTTCTCTGCCACTACCAACAGATCAGCTGTTACATGAGTTCCAGCTTCATTTTTGTTTCTCCTGTCACTGGGAAATTAACATCCCATGGAGGCAGGCTGTTTGGTTCTTGGGTTATTCCTAGCATATAGCACTGACTTATTCCTGCCTCAGGGAAAATATTGAAGGAAGTGAGGGAGAGAAAGAAGCAGGAAAAAGAAGGAAAGAGAGGGAGAAAAGGAGAGGAGGAAGGAAACAAAGAAGCGAGTTAAAGGGTTAAGAGAATGTGTGTGCATATATACATCATATACATATACAAATACAAGTGTATATCTCAAGATTGCCCTAGGAACTAATCACCATCATACTTAGACATCTTGTAGGGTTCTTGAGAATATTTCTTAGATAGGAAAATTGATGTAACTCAAGGATTGACAAAATATTTCCAAGATAGATAATCCAATGTTAACAGCTTACTCCCTATAGAACTAAGCAGTAGTATGCTGGACATCTAGTATTTTAGACATCTGCATTTGACAAGGATTAACGTATAGTGAGTCATTGGAGAAACTGTCTTCCTGAAACATTACAAACATTATCAGAGTACCTAAGCATGTCTAAAACTGCTTGTCTGCAGATGACCCATTGGAATCAGAAAGAGAGGGTGGCTCTCTGGAATGCCTTACCTCATTGGCGCTGCTGTATCAAAACCCATGAGGCTATAAGTGCCCTATAAAATTTACTTAGCTACAGTTTTAGAGGCTTAAAGTTCAAGACTGGGTGGCCCTATTTGGTTGACTTTCCAGAAGCAGCACAGCATAGCAAAGGTGGGAAGGAATATTACTTTATATAATAGGGCCACTCATACAAGTGAGGAAGCAAGAGGCTCATTATTGTGACCACTGCATTAATCTCTTCATAGTAGTAAACCAATCACCTAATGTAATGGAAATCAAATCTCACTCTTAAAAGTTCCTACTTTCCTTGGGAGGTGGGGGTGAGAAGGGTCAAGTGGGATGAGGGGAGGGAGTGAGAATGGTGATAGCTTTGTAAAATGAAAAAAAAAGATTGTATTTAAAAAATTCTTACATCAAAAAAAGAAAAGTTAGCCACAAAGACCCCCCAAAATTCCGACCCTCTTAATGCTGCCTTCAAGTTCCCAACACACACATACTCTCTCTCTCTCTCACACACACACACACACACACACACACACACAAGCACCCCTTTGAAAGACAAACCATATCAAAACAATAGCATATATCAGGAAGTCTGTAGTATTCTATGGATCGCCTCACTTCCGTGCCAGCCTCAGCTCAACTACTTTTCTAGACCAATGGCTCAATTTCACTTAGAATCCTTTAATATCTACTAGCCTTCTTTGCTAGCTGAACATAAATGAGTATTGACAATCTCATATAATTTAACTTATAATATCACTCTCCCAATTATGTGTCATTCATTTTTTGTGTACAAAGAAAACACAGAGAAGTAAATATGTTAGCATCACATGGGAGTTCAGTGGCCTGGCCCAGTTTTCAGTCCAGACTTCATGGAGCTCCCAAATTTAGCTTCATAGCCATTCTACTAGAAACATCCTTCTTTTTCGTGAAGCTGAGATTTCTCTGGTATCAGCACAAAGGGATATGGTGGTGCTAGCCACAGCAGAGTAAGAACATAGTCTGGATGACTTTTTACATGCATCCAGAGTCCTTGATCCCCAGCATATCCCTGTAGGGTAGATATCTACTATGAACGCACTCCCTTGTAAGTGCCACACTAGAGTATTTGAGGTCTACGGGAAGAGGAGGAAGACAGCTACTTCATAATGCTTTGTCCTTGACTTCCAGGCCTGCATGACCTAGAACATCCTGACGTGTCCTTGGCAGATGAATGGTAAGATTCCATTAGTTGTTCATCAGCTTCAGAATTCTCTGCCCCCTTACCCAGTTTTCCTGGTCCAAACACAAATTGGGAAGATGCTCTGAATATTTATATGTTCTCCTTTGGGACCCTGTCATATCCTAGGTCCTACTGCAACACTGACCTGCACCCAGAGCACCGGCATCTTTCTCAACTGGAAGCTATGAAGCTCTACCTCAAAGGCAAAGAGCCTCGGCTTCAATGTGAGTGTGCTCTCAAAGCATGCCTCTGGGCCGGGGAGGGTTGGGAGCTGCAAGCCATGAGGGAGTCTTAGGTTTCAAGAGCAGCTTTGCCTTGGTAGGGACTGTCAATCATACCCATTCAAGTCTCTCCCTGTAGAAAGACATGAGAAATAATGGAGGTTATGACCGCAGTATTCTTAATCACATTGGCCCTGCACTCGCAGGCCGTCTAGTTAGGCAGCTGGGTAAGATGGAGGTGATAAAGATGGAGGTGGGCGGAGACTGCACATCTCCACTATCCCAGGCCTTCTTCTACGAATAAGGAAGTAAGGCTGGCCAGAGAATGACCTCAGGCAAGATTAGGTCTCATGGTTCTCTAAGAGTGGGGGTACCACAGCACCTGTTGCCTTTTGTTCTATTCTAACCATATCCTTTGGATATGCTCTGTGAGAACTAAATGGCTAGTGATCATGGCCTAGGGGTAGGAGGGAGACCCCCCCACCACACACAGACCGAAAGGCAGGAGCTCTGGATGCTCCCCTGAGGCCCGAGCAGACCCTCCCCATGAAAAGCTAGTTTCAGTAGTCGCAACTTGAACAGAGGTAGTCACCAAAAGGCATGGTACCTGCTCCCCTTCCATGAGCATCACTTATCAATGATGGGAAGTCTGCTCAACATGTGGTGTCTTACAGAATAACCAGAGCAATCCCAGCAGAGGTGTGTGGAGACTCTCCAGCCGCACACTGACAGTTTCATGGGCTGGATTTGCTTTGGGGGTTATTCTCTGGTAGGAAAAGGATCAGGTGGGCAACAGATGAGCCTAATTTTTCATTTCTTTGAACTTGTTAATTACTATATCAAAAAATATCTTAATCATAGGGATACTATGAAAATGCATTTTTTAAAACTGAGATTGTTTTTTTAAAAATGTATTTTTTATGTATATGGGCGTTTTGCCTACATGCACCACCTGATTTTCTGGTGCCCGCAGAGGCCAGAAGATAGCATTGGATCCCCTAAACTGGAGTTACAGATGGTTGTGAGTCACCACTTAGGTGCTCAGAATCAAGCCTAGAGCCTTTGTGAGAGCCAGAGCGGTCTTCACTGATAGCCATATGGCCAGCTCTGAGTTCGTCTTCCTTTAGTTCCCCCTTAGCTTCCTAATATGTTGTGATGTTTGCTTCAGGCACTTTTTAAGAAAGAAATATCAGAGTTAGAACTGAAGTCTTTGTGTTTCCCTGCCCTGTACCCTCTCCTTCCCCCAAAGAATGACTTTTCCTGTATTCATTCATCATTTCTCATGTGTCTCATTGATGCTCTTACTGTTTAAGTAGGTTTCCATGAGCTGGGGATGGCATTCTTTTCATTATCTTGCATATTAAACTGTATATACAGAATTTACCATCCCAAACTCCAAAATCCCAAACCTGAAAATTGTCTAAGCAACAATAATGACATTATAACAGTCAGAAAATTCATTTGTTTTATGGACAAAATCACCTAAAATGTTGTTTGTAGTTATGTGCAGATTTTATATTTGAGGTATATATGAAAAAAATGAATTTTGTGTTTACATCCATGTCCTAGCTCCACATCTCAGTGTGTATGCCAAATATTATAAAATTCCCAAAGTCTGAAATATAAGCTATTTTGGTCTCAAAGATTTCCATTATGACACCTTCAGGATGTAGACATACCGATATATTATACGAGTCACTGCATACAATAGGATAATGTGCAGATATATGTACAGCTCACTTTTACTCTTCACCCTTTTGAAGTTTGTGTGGGTCATTTCTCTCCATTGGGTTTATTCACCTTCTCCACAGGATTCCACTCTATAATCGCATCACAACCTCATCACCATCATTCTGACAATAGGTGAAATTGTTTATAGTGCTTATCTCATCTGCTCTCGGGCAAACTGAATCCTGGCCCACCTCTGAAAAGCCTCTCCTATACTCATGATCTCCTACCACTTGGCCTCTGCAACAGTGCTCTGCCCAGCAGCCTTTCGGATAGGGACAGCTATCCCCATTAAAATGAGGAAACGTCCAAAATGGAAGAAATCACATACTATGAGTCCCCATAATTGTCCATTGTGGTATCCCGTTCTCATACCCTGCTGAATGCAGAGAGTTGAACTGATGGCTGTAGTGAGGACCAGAGGCAGCTTTTCCAGGAGGACTCAGTGCGCTGGCCCTGGCATGAGCTGGGAGCTGGGAGGAGACGGGAGAACGCTATAGTGTGCACACCCAGGCCTCACTGCTTGCTACTGTCTAGTCCAATTGCTTGGGGCCCAGGGGTATTCAGAGTGTATCAGGTATCAGGCTGTTTCATATTTGCAACCAGTGGGAAGTTAACTCATAAAGCAACACCCTGTAGAAGAACATAGCTTGCTGACCCCACAAACCAGCCCCATGAGCCGCTATGGTGTCCCTCTTTGGAGTCTAGCCAGAGTCCTCTTGTTCTGTCCTTCTCAATAGGTGACAAAGAATTGATCCAAGAAGTCCTTTTTGATGCTGTGGTGAGCGCTCCTATTGAAGCCTATTGGACCAGCCTGGCCCTCAACAAATCTGAGTAAGTGGCTGCCTGCATTCCCCACTTCGTGGACATTTCCGCACAAGCTCCCCCAAAACAAAGTTATGGTTTAAGGAACTAAACTGTTTCAGAAGCCTGGTGTCGAAGTTTTCTAATTTCCCCCTGAGCTCCAAACCACAGAGCTAGAACAGAGTAGCTGCATGGGCTTGGATGGCAGGCAGGCTCTGGGGCTTGACGTGGAGTTTCTCTGAGTTTTAACATGACATGAAATTCAGTCTGCGGAGGTAGGGGGACACTTCTGACAGAGGGGTGGGGAGAAGGAGCTTCCTGCCTTGCCACAGCCCTTCCCCCGTCACAGACTGGAGGGGACTTGGGAGGAGGCCAGGAGAGACCAGGGAAAAGGGATAACACTCTTTCAGGGGGGTGTCAATTACTGCTCTGTGGTTTTGTATGTGAAGTGGAAGGGGGGTACGGGTGGGGGAAATCAAGAGTAGTTGATGTCAAAAACGAGGGCTAGAAATGTGTTAGTGGCTTATTATTGCTTTCCTACTGGCTCTCCCGAGACCGTCAAGCAGCAAGTGTTCTGTTCTCTCGGTCCATGTTCTCCATTAGTTTCTTCCTTTGCCTTTCTGTCTGGTATATCTGTTGTTCATTCTTTCCCTGCCGCCCATCGAGTGTGTGCATACTCTGTGCAGTAGCCAGGCCATGGGT
>LOEQ01002230.1:105777-134197 GCA_001685075.1 Bramus lutescens | reverse complement strand
TCCAGACGGAAGGCAGATAGTGACTGCCATCAAGGCTTCTGCAGTATGTGGAGCCGTTGACACTTGGGATCCCCACAGTGAGCAGACAGGTGGACTGACAAGAGCTGGAGTGGAGGGGGGTATAGCACTTGAGGGCAAGGGGGAACTTCGGGAAGGGAACTAGCGAGACCTAGAACCACTAGATGAGAAAATACTTGGCACAGTTGAAGAATGAGAGGTTACTGCAGAAATGTGGGGGGCAGGGAGGGGTGGTGTCAGGTGCTGACAGGGTGCTGCGACAGGCTGGGTAGCTCTGGACCTTGAGGGTCTGAATAGAGAGTTTGGAATTTCTTTTTTAATTTACTATGATGATGATGGTGGTGGTGGTGGTGGTGGTGGTGGTGGTAGTAGTGGTAGCTATAGTAAGGATTTAACCCAGTGTGTGGCACATATGGGGTGAATATTCTAACACTGAGCTGTATCCCTTTCCTCAAGATTTTAAATTTTATATTCATAATATTAGAAAATCATTGAAGGCTTTTAAGGAAAGAATAGGACAAACAGATTTGCTTTTGTTTAAAAAAAACACCCTCTCTATTGATGTATAAAAAATAGAGTGTAATGGGGAAGAACAGCAGCCCAGGCTCCAAGATACCCAGGTCTCTGCCGTACATGTCAGGACAGCAGACATGCACAGATGAAGCCCACATATGGCTTGCTTCAGCTGTCAAGATCCTCCACTGGCACACCAAGCCCTTCTGGTGGTTTGTGGTGTGAGCCAGGAGAGGCCGGCCGAGGCTCCCACTTGCATTCCCAGTTTGGAATTGAACACTGGGAAGCTAGTGCTGGTTAGTTCAGGATAGACGATATAGAGGAAGGATCAGGCACTGGCTAGACATGGCCAGAACCTCTCCAGAGTCTCACCAGAGAAAACTTCAGGTAGGCAGTCTAACCTGAGCCTGGGGCTCCATGGAGAGACTGCCATGCCCATCATTCTAGGGGCCACCCTGTCACCTGTGTAGATCATATACCCTACAAGCCTGGGAAAACATCAAAGCTCACCCTAGGGTTTCTATCTCTCACAAATACATGAGTGTCTCTTTTAGGTTCTTATGAAACTCTAAATTTGGAGCAAGGATTGCTGACTCATTCCTCACACATGCTGCAGTTTTCTTAAATGGTAGCTTGTCCTGCTGTCCACATCTGTAACTGATCGGATAACCTTCCAGTTTGGTATAGGCTATAAGTAGAGCCTAATGCATCATGTTGGTTTTTATTCAACCCTCACCCCCCCACACACACACACTTAAAGTTAGTACTGGCCCCCTTGTCTTCTGTCAAAGACTAAGAAACCAAGAACCTTATATTGAAAATGACACAGACAGTGCTTTGGAACAAGTTGTTACTAGCATCTAAGACAGAGAAAGAGCCCATGAATTACCATTGTATCCATAATTTGCTTGTTGGGAAAGCTGTGTTTATGGAAAAGGACTTTTCCTTTTCTAAAATAAGAATTACATGCTGAAATCTCCCGAAGATCATGTTCAGACACTAGGTATGCTCTGGAAGATGAAGCACCATTATGCTGAGAGTCCTTTACAAAGGCAGTTGCTGCAATTTCTACAAATGACACCCTAGGGGTGTGGAAGGAGCCATTGTATTCCTTGCTGTCTTCGTGGCTTTAACTGAATGCTTGATGGAAGCACACAAAGTGAGGAAGAAGTTATCTTGGCTCATAGTCTCAGGAGAGTTCAGTTCGTGGTCACCTGGCGCCCTGTGCTCATGCACAGCATCCCTGTGGCAATAGTATGAAGCAGGGGGGAGCTCTTCACCATTAATAGGAGAAACGGGGGGAGGAACCAGGGACAAGATTCCCCATGAAGCTCTGCCTCCAGCAGTTTCCTTTAACCAGCTACTGACATCCTCCTGAAGTTTCCAGAACTTCCCAAAGAGCATCACCTCCTGAGGACCAAGTCCCCAGCCTGTGAGCATTCTGGGGAATATTTCATAAACATTATTTCGCTTATCTCTTTGGGAATTGTTTTGAGAATAAAGTCTGTGCTCGAATCAAAGCTATAAATTCTTTTCCCTCTGTCAGCCCTCCAGGCTATAGGCTACTACAAAGCTGGTCCAACAGCTCCACTCCTTTCCTTCCACAGGGAAGTCCTTATTGACATTCTTCAGACCAAAAATACACTTGGTAGCCTCACAGTAAAAGCACATCCTGTGTACTTCTTCCTGTCTCTCCTCTGAGTCTCAGGCTGCTTTCTCCAGGCTTCTACCAAGAACCTTGAGATGAGCAGTGTTTATGGCTGCAAGTACATTTCCCCCCTCATTCTGTATTTGTCGGCAGGGCCTTGCTGCATCTTTCCTGAAAGTCTCTCTTCCTGTAGATTGTGTCAGGGGTAGGAGTAGTCTGTCCTTGGCACATGTGTGTATGTGTACATGTGCGCCTGTGTGAGTTCTCCTGGTGACTTTTAAAGTTCAGATTTCAAAGCAGCTGTTTGTCAAACATTCTATGAGTCTTGAAATGTAAAAGCCATTATCTGCTTACTGTCGAGAAGCACTCCCTGACGTCTGCTGTTCTGTTTCAGGAATTCTGACAAGGGTGTCGAGGTCGCCTTCCTCGGTACTCGTACAGGCCTCTCAAGAATCAACCTGTTTGTGGGGGCCGAACAGCTCACCAATCAGTAAGTAGGAGGGTCCCTCTTCAGCGCCCAATGAACCCCTCAAAGCAGAGATTCAAAGGGGGCTTATTTCATTTCTTGAGGTTCAGGCCACCCAATGCCTGTTGAGAGCCTTCCCCTCTCTCCTACTGTCGGAGCCCCAGTGCACACGTTCACCTGTCAGTTGGTGAACTTCCACAACCCTTTGTTCCTCCAAGTCACTGTCTGCTAAGTCATTTAGGACTTAACTTGGGAGACAATGCAGCTGCTGGGGAGCAGCTGGAGGCAGGGATGTGCTGGGCTCCTGACTCACGATTAGGGCACTCGGATATCCTGAAGCTCTTCCCAGGAATTACTGCCAGGGTCTCAGGTCTGCTCCTGATTTGTTTATGTTTCAATAAACCTCTAAGCCTCCATGCACAGCCAGAGAGGAGACAGAGCCTCTCACCCAGAGGTGGGCTCTATGGAGGTACTAGAATTGACGTTTTCTCCACATAGTTCCCATGAGTCATGGAATAGGAACCAACAGTTGCTGAATCTAGCCCTCAGCTTCTTATTCGGTCATGCTTAGTCCCAATACACCAGGAGCTCCCAACCCTTAGACATCAGATGGGTGTTTTACCTGCATGGGTCCATGGTCTGAATCTTTCCAAAGTTCATTAATACTTTTTCTCAATCTCTCCTCTCTGATACGAGGTCATTGTTAGGTCAGAAGCAAATGGAACCTAAGATTCAGCAAAGTTGGAGGATGTGTTTAATGATTAACTGAGTTCAGAGGTTCCCGGCAAAACTTAGACACCAGACCTCTAGGGACAGTGGTAAATCCACATAGTGGTCATGAGTTTGAGAGGAGCTGACCCTTGGGGTCTCAAAAGGGAGATACCCCTTGAAGTCCAGTTCAGCAGTGTTTCTTCCTGTTGGTTGGTACCCTGGTACCAGTCAAGCCTGGCACATAGTAGATGGGTCAGTTTTTATGTTTGGTGAGACTGGCTTTGGATTCCTTTTCAAGGTCTTTCTCTTTTCTTGAAACTCACATCTATAATTTTGGAAGTAAGCTTTCATTGAAGCTTGACCTTTTAAAGCTCTCCTTAGCTGTTTATCCTCAAACAATGCCTTTTCTAGAAAGTAGGTAACCAGAAAGGATGAGAAGTATTGAGTTTCACATTGCTTTCTCTAGGGAGGATCCAGAGAATGAGCAAAAAGACTGTATTTTTTTTCTAGTGCTGACATTAAAGCAAGGGAACAATAATAGTAACAGGTTTTCCCCCTGGGCCTATGGCCTACCTAATCTCAGGTTCTTGGCCTCATTGACTGTATTGGGTATAGGTTCTATCCCATGGAATAGAGCACAGAGCCAAGAAAAAGTGGTTCCTAACGTTCATTCCATTATTGCACCAATGGCATATCTTATAGGCAGGCCTTTATTATAGTTTGCAGAATTCATCGCTGTGTGAAATTAATGATTACCTTTTCCTTTTGGTAGCATTTATAGCACCTTCTAGCACCATGAATGCTAGCCAATAGGAGTGAAACTTCCATTTGAATACCAGCCAGATTTCTTCATGTTCTATTCCATAAAAGCTATATGGTGTCTTTATAAATAGGGTCTTATCATCAGCTGTGGAGAATAATCAATAGCACTGGCGATATTTTGTCATGTTTAACAGAGTCTATAGGACCCCTTTAACTGATGACTCAAAAATATATGGAGTAGAAGTGGGCACAAAGACCTACCCCCTTGCCAAGAAACTTTTCCTTCACAATAGCTACTGAGAGAGAATCAATTTTCTTCAGTGGAGTGGCACAAGCCATATCAACCATACTACAGGATAGACTGCATGCTTAGGAGTAATTGGTCAATATAAACCAGACTCATGATTTTAGTGCCATTTTTCTCTTCTTTTTATTTTTAAGAGAGAAAGAACATGAAGTTGTGTACATAAGGAGAGGGTAGGATCTGGAAGAAGTTGGGGGGCAGGAAAGGATATGATAAAAATATGATGTATGAAATTTTCAAAGAATAAATAATTTTCCCACATATACAAATAAGCAAACAAGCAAATAGCAACAATAAAATGTAGCACCTTGCAAATCTGGTGGCCTCGTTAGGTGGACATGATAGACAGCAGACCTCCACTTGAGAGTGACAGGCTTCATTTACTCATGGGCCTCTTTTATGCTCACCTAGACAGCACAGGTTGTAGTCACCTTGGGTCATTGTGACGATCAGATCCCTGCAACCTAAATAGTCATCCCTGCCTCAATGAGTGCCATATCCATGGCATTACTGAGACCTACAACAGATGCCCACTGACAGACTGGGTATTCTGAGTGAGAGGAGGGAAATTTTATCATTTTTCTAAAAAAAAAAATTCAGGGGTGTATTTCTGGAAAGGAGTGTTGTTAGTGAGGGCTAGTAAGCGTATGTAAGCAGCTCTACCAAAGCTATAGCAAGTTGGCTGTGGCAAGTCCTAGGGGCACCACAATTTTGTGGCAATATTAGCACAATGGGTCATTTACAAAGGAAGATAGTCACACCTCTCAATGAGGGAATCAGGAAATTAGGGAAATACTTTAAAGAAAGAAAACTGTTTCAAATGCTTGCCACCTTTTATCTCTACATGGGATAATATTTATCCTCTGTATTAAACATGTGTGGAGTGCCTGCTGAATGCTGAGGCCTGAGGATGCTGAAGAGAACAATGTTTCTGTCTTTACAGAACACTGAGACCTGGTAATGTGGTTGCAGGAACACCAGTTTCAGAATTGGGAACTAGAAGGCGGCCTCTTGTGTCAAGGGTTTTCTTTTAACAGAGGGGGTATATACTTCTTCGGTGAGAATCAAAAAAAAAAAATCTTGACCAGTCACATCCTAAAACTAAAGATTGATTTTATGAATTGAATGCTAAAGTCAGAACCTAATAAGGACATAATTTTCTCCTTGATCCATAGACTGAAAATGAAGCCATTACAGATCCAAATGATGGCCATTTCCTTACTTAGACTTTTTTCCTGAATGGTCGCTCTTCCTGAAAGATACTTGCTGACAGTGCAAGTATCTCCCTAGCAGCAGAAAATGCCCAGAGGCTGTAAAGCAACTGTGGTCTCTGGAGGAAGGTCAGGTCAACAGATACTCATTTGGACTTCAGAAGAGGAGTCTCCTTCTCCTAGGAGATAGGCCCCAAGACTCTTAGTGGGAATCTGAAACTAGATAGTTCCAAACTCTGTATACTGTCTTTCCTCTACATTCATACCTGTGAAAAAATTAATTTTAGACCAAGAACATAGTAGGCAATTATAACAGTATAGTATAATAAAAGTTATATGAATGTCAGTTATTTCTCTTAAAATATCTTACATTATTTGCTCTCTTTAGGATGTTCTGAGATAAGATGATTTACTGTTATGTGCTGAGAGGATGTGGGTTGAATAGTATGGGCCTTATAACATAGGTTGTGGCCACTTTAACATAAGCACTGTTGTCACAATCACCTTGAATCATGGGTAAATGTCAAATGACTAAAGGGTTGGTAATGTATGCAGCATAGATATATTAGGCCAAAGAGTGCTCATGCCCTTGGTGGGATGAAATGACACTCCAAGAATTTTCATCAAAGAGGCACATAATTTAAAACTCACCAGTTAATTTTTTAAAATTCCCACATATATTTTTCAACCATGGTTGACTGCCAGTTTCTAATACACAGAAAGCAAAGCTGTAGGTAAAGAGGAACATCTTGATTTCCTTTCAAACTGTTATGGGAAAAACAGCTAAAGCAAGAAATGAGTTATTTGCCTCACAGTTCTGGGTTATAGTTGATCATGGCAGAGAAGTCATGGTAAGAACTTGAGAGAATGTTCACATTACTTCACAGTCAAGAGCAGAGAGAACAACAGATTAATGAATCCCCACAAGCACTAAGCTTACCTTCCTCATTTTATGGAGTCTAGGATTCTCATACCCAGGGAGTGGTTCCTCCTACAATTAAGATGACTCTTCCCATATCAGCTGACATAGTCAAGACAATCCCTCACAGACATTCTCAGAGGCTAACCTTCATCTTGACAGTCATGCACAGTTCTACCCAGAGCTTGCCTCCTAGGCATTGAGTTGACAGGAAACACTAGCTATCATAATAACTATATATTTAAGGCTCTTTAGAGAGATGTAAAACACTGAGCAAAATACTGTCCACAGGGTTTTTGGGAAAGAGATGTGACAATGTGTAAATTAGGCCCAGGAAAAAGAAGGCTATGTGACCAAGGGGCTCAGAGACTTGACTGAGACAAGAGCTTATATGTGTCATATGTTTAGATTCACATGGGATGAAGACAATTTCTGTAACATATTTTCTGGTGCATTTGAAACTTTGTAAACAACAAATTCATAAAGTACGAACACAGACACACACACACACAAACACACATACACACACTGCTAAGTTGGGGAAGTGACAGACCCAGCCATTACAAATTGAGTCTTTCTGTAAATAGATGCACAGATTTTTAAAAAATTAACTTGTACTCTATAAGATCTACACATAAGGCATCTACTAAAAAATCTTTAATAAGAAAAGTGATTTTGACTTTGAGAGGATGCAGTGGGAAAGAGAATGTGCATCAGTTGTGTTCTCCGTAGAAAGAAATGCCTTGGGCTAGGGACAGGGAGGCCAGGAAAGAAGAGGGGGCCGTGAGGTCCTGAAAGCCATTCTGTGTGTGCCAAGAGAGAAGGAACATAAACAATGAAGAACCTGGAGGTCCTAAAAGGGGGCCTCTTTTGCCTCCCTTACACCTGCCCCAGTCGTTTCCCTAATGTAGTGGAAATACATTCTCAGAATCTGACTGTCGAACTCTACAAAGAAGTTTTTGAGTGAAGTGTTGACTGGGGTCTCCACTGGAAGGAGGAGGGCAAGTTGGACTTCTCAGAACCAACCCTGGTCCCTCCTGACAAAGGCTCTTGGATCTACTGTATGCATCTTGACCTTGAGTGGTACCATCCTCTTCTCGTTCATTTTCAGAGACTTCCTGAAGGCTGGAGACAAAGAAAACATCTTCAATGCAGATCACTTCCCTCTCTGGTACCGACGAGCTGCAGAACAGCTTCCAGGGAGCTTTGTCTACTCCATCCCTTTCAGCACAGGTGGGGCAGGTCTTTCTGTTTCACCCTGCTGGCCTGGTCATTGTGGGAGTTTGCCTGAATCCTAAGAGGAGCCAATTTCAGTCTTCAGAGCTAATGCAGAACATTGGGTCAAGTCTAAGCAAGTTACTTGTTCCACTCAAGTGACAGCCTCCAATGTAGTGGAAGTGTGTCTTAACCAAATGGTGCAAAGGACATTTTAACAAGGTTGACATTTTGCATCCTATAGAATTTGAGGGCAAATTTCTCAGTCAATTTGTTTTCAATATCCATGTAAAAGAAGGTTCAGGCATCCTTTGCTAGAAACTTCTGTGATTTATACCCTCAGACATATACAATCTCTCTCTCTCTCTCTCTCTCTCTCTCTCTCTCTCTCTCTCTCTCTTTTCCTGGCTGACTTGGTCCTCACAGTGTAGCCTAGGATAGCTGAAACTTCATGATCATCAGTTCTCCTGCCTCGACCTCCCCAGAGCTAGGATTACTTACAGCTGTGTACCCATACACTCAGTAGAACCAAGGCTTTGTATACTCTTCACTCACTCACTGACTGAGGGCTGATGCAACCAATGAGATCCATAGAACAAAGAATTTTTATAGTTTTAAATTGTGAAAAAATTAAAGTTACCCAACCCTCACAATACACTGAAATCCAAGTGTTGGCTTAACCAGACTTAGATGGAAGACACATTGGGCACTTCAGTTGCTCCTGGTTTTGTGTCATCTCAGGCTTTTTAACTTTCAATATGATTTCTGTAGAAGGCTCTAGAACATTCTAGAAGCTTCAGAGAATGAGCCCCAGTCTCGTTGGCCTGCTCTGGAAAGTTTCTCAGTGGTTGCACTTTATATTAGGACCTGTTGTGTGTCAACCTCCTGCAAACTTCCTAGCTCAACCTTGACAGACAAAAGTTCCACAGTACTTTGGTGTCACCTGCCACTGTCACTCATTCCCGTGAATGTCAGTGTCTGCAGACAGAGTGCCTCTGACACTTGCAGAAGACATGATGGCAGAGGTCTGATGTAGGTGGGCAGAGTAAGAGGAGCTCACAAGAAGTCACTTATCTTGTTCTGCAGCAAAGTGCCCAGTCAAAGCACTCTGAGGACTGGCATGCTTATTTGGCTCACAGTTGAGGGGACCCATTCCATCATGACAGCAAAGGCAAAGCAGTGGGCGCCGGAGTCCAGACAGACAAATTACACTCAGAGCCAGAGAGCAGCAATCAATAGCAAGTGGGGCCAGACCATCAATTGAAACCCTTTTCCCCCAAGTGACTCACTTCCCCCACCAGAGTTTCACCTCTTCAGGGTTCCAAAATTCTCAAACAGTACCCTCACATGGGAACCTAGTGACAAGCATAAGCCTTATGGGGGACTTATTGTGTATAAGAGTCCTTCATTAATGGAGAGTCTCAAGGAAAGGTGGCTTATCAGTGATGAGATTCTCAAAAGGGGTAGGATTTGCTAGTAGGCTCTTTTCTAGTGCGAGGATTTTAAGCACACTCTCTTCCTTGAGCTTGGATACTTGTACATGTATAGTTTCTCATGTATGCATCTCAGGTTCCACAGTCCCTTAGTCAGACCTCTCCGCACAGAACTTTCTTGCTGGGCGTGCCCACCAGGATACCATTAGCGCTTTGGCTCTATCCCAGGCCTGCGAACAATAGCATTTAAATCTCATTTACCTTCCTTTATCTTAGTCCCATAAAGCAGAAAACAATACTTAGCTTGCTGACCTTCTGAGTCTGCAAGGAGCCATCCAGGCCATGACTTGGGGACTTGCACTGCAGCTCGAGGATCCCCAAAATGCTCCCCATGTATGCTCACATGGGGATGATGATCCCTGCTGCCACGTTACATTACCATTTTCTGTGTTCTTCTAGAATAATTATGCTTGAGGGGAAAAAACCAATTCTGATTAATTAAAACTGTCTTTGTATTGGTTATGGAAACAGGTTTTTACTGAACATTTAATCTGATTACATAATTTTTAAAAATTACCTTTATTCATGGTAAAACTGTGAATAATATACAATCTTAGAAGATTTTCTGGCTACTTTTCACTTGGGTTTCTTTTAGAGTCAAGGGAAAGCCTATAAAACCACCAGGTACCTGCCATTGTAGTAATGCTGCTTGTACTGACTACTTAGGGATGACCTGGTTATTTAGACTTGGTCTGAGAGAAAATTCTTAATTATTTTGGTCATGAGTTTATTCCAGTTTTGGTTTGCCTTGCCTAGTTCTCAATGTTTCTGTTTGAAAAATAAAAAAAAAAAGAGAAAAACAAGAAGAAGACCTCTTTCAACCCCAAACTAGCACACACAGCTAACGAACATGAACATATCAGGTCAGGCTGTACAAGGGACAGCCTCTCAGGGGGTTCTCAGCTCAATGGATTTCATTCAACTCGCTTCTTTGAGCTCCTTTTTCTGATGCGGGTACCAGATGAACTTAGAATTCAGAATTTATGTTCATGATTTGTAGTTAATGGATATTAGAACTGATTTTACTACTATAAAACCAATAGTTAAACTCTATTGTTATCTATTCTAGTTATCTCTCTATATAGTGTTTTTGTTTAGAAATATTGGTTTTAAATTTTGAAGTTTGCAAACCAGTTATAGCAGTCAGCTTCCTCTAACTTCAGAGTTCGCTTTCATGTGGCCTTGTTTCCAGCGGTAACATAAATGAGACCATAGATAGGGATAAACACTTCAGTGAATACTCATGGCTTACAAAGCCTGTGATGGCTTCACCATGAAGAACTGGATTCTCCCCAGAGCAGGTGGCAACAACGGGTCCTGTTGCTTCCAGAATCCAGGGCAGAGTGTCCACATCCTAGGGTGTTCTGGGCTCTGGAGACAGAGTCCCAGCACACTTTGCAGTTGAATGACCACAGGCTAGTATGGTTGTTCTCTATCCATGGGCCTCAGAAATCTTCATTATTTCACTATGGTGAGGGATTTTTTTTTCTATAGGAACAGTCAACAAAAGCAACGTGGTAACAGCAAGTACTTCCATCCAGCTCCTGGATGAACGGAAATCTCCCGTGGTGGCAGGTAACCAATGATTTTAGTCATCAAGTGTGTTATGAGCAAGGCTTCTGTTTTGTCTAGCACACTCACACCCTGAAAGGTAGGTTTCAAAAAGAGAAAAACAAACATTTCTCCTTCAGCTCTGTGCTAGCTCTTTCACATTGAGGTGCTAGCATAGGGTTTCTCAACCTCTGGGTTGCGACCCTTTTGAGGATTGAACAACCCTTTCATGGGGCTCGCCTGAGAACATCCTGTATATCAGTATTTACATTACAAATCGTAACAATAGCAAAACTACAGTTATGAAGTACCAATGAAATAATTTTATGGTTGGGGGTCACCACAACATGAAGGACTGTATTAAAGGGTCGCTGCATTAGGAAGGTTGAGAACCACTATTCTAAAAGCTCATGGGGTTGTATGCAAAAGAAGGAATCCTTCCCAGTGTTCCAGTTGAATCTGAGCCCAGGGGAAATAGTTGGAAAATACAGTGAGAATTTCCTGACAGCAGGTAAAGCTTGAGGAATACTGCGAGGATCATGATGGGGGTACAAAGAAATTATAGGGTTTTTTCATATATTAGCACACATAACCTGAAATATGGCCTTCTCCTCAGAGACCAAGAAGCATGCACAGGTGCTGGGTTTGTGAGTAGGAGAAAGCTAAAACATTTTACAATTAAGACTTGGGTTGTCAAGGAAGCCTTTTCTCTGCTCTCATCCTATAGGAGCCCCAGCAACTTCCTATGGCTGGCTGGCATTTGTACTGAAGGGCTGGAATCTGCCACAGTTCTCCTATAAAGACTTAAGACCATGCCTGGCACATAGTCCATTCTTAATCCATCATTTCTGGATCCATTGGTTGATGGATGCAGCAGATGTGCCAAGCACTCTCCTGATCCGAACTATGTTTACCAAAGGGAGTCATTTGTTTTGGGGGCAGCCTCCCTCATGGAGTTGGACTTGAGAGTGACTTTGAACACCCACGCCTATGTCTGTGTGCTGTGATAATTTGTAGAAAGGGGGCCAAAGGGAGCAGAGGAGCAGAGCTGACTGAAGCACTTGCTCTTTGGCTGGGAATCGCTGCTGTTCCCTCCACTTCCTTTCTGGCAGAGCCTGTGCATCATAATTATATTAGCAGGGGGCTGAACTATCAGAGGACAGCCACTCTGGTTATCCTTGGGTTATTGGGTATGACAAGGAAGATGGTCTTATGTGTTTGACCTGAAGCTTATCTTGAACTAGGCAGATCTACAATTAATCAGCCTGCAGATATGGGCTCTGAGGATTCATGGCCGCTGTCTTCAAATACTGTCACTTAATGCCTCATGTTCCTTGAGGAAAGTAGGAGATAGGGTCATTTCACTCAGCAAGATTTATTTTTGCTTCAAGGAGGTCAGACTTGCTTACCTCTGGGCTGTTCCAGCCAGCTAATTCTGCAGGCATGTTATCTTCTGGGGGTTAGAGTCATAGACAACAGCTGTCTGTCCAAGGCAAGGTCAGGCAGAAGTAGCCTATCTGGTTCAGAATTTCTCTTAAAAATTCTTCCTGTGGGTCTTTTCTTCAGTGACCATAATGGGTGTTCCAGGTCACTTCCCAGGTCACCTATCCCAGCTACCTCTGTCCCAGTTAAAAAGGGATGTTCAAGTATGAGCTAATGTTTACTATTTTACAAGTGTATATGCCCTGGCCTGGAAACAGTGCATTTAAGCTTACAGGGAGTACATAATTTGCAAATGGTTTGCTGGTCTATTATTGAGTTACACAGCTGGCCAGAGAATGCGGGCAGGTGACCGTTTGGCTCACCTTGCAGGGATAGGCAAGGCATCTCCGACTTGTTGTTTCTAAGTGTGTATCAGCTGGTGCTCATATTCGACAGATAATTACAGAGTAAAGCCGAGAAACAACGTTGCCTGGAGAACTGTATTTAGTTTGGACTTTTTAAAGTGGGTGACTACTGACCTTCTTTTCCCAACTGTGTTTGGGAGATGTGAAATAAAACAGCCTCACTTGGCTTTGATCTTGAAGACTGCGGTGGACGCAGCCCCATGATGGCAGTGACCTCAGGGGGACCTTTCTCTCTCCCAGAGTAGAACAGCCTCTTCAATTCATGCCCTGCTTCCGTGGACTTTGTCCCAACTCTCATGTCAGTCACCAGGGAACAAGGATCTGTAACAATCCACTCCGTGTTTTCCTCCAATTGCTCAGATACTGTTTACCATTATGAAATTAAAGGGGCCTTTTTAGTTGGAGAGGCAGCCTTGTTTTGGCAGATGAAGATGAACTTGTGAGCAGGCCTGGTCGCCTTTAGCAGGCCTCTGGCAGCAGATGGGACACAGCTGACCAGCAGGAATTTAGGGTCCCAGTGAAGTCCTGTGTGCAGTTGAGACTTTACTGGAAGAAAAGGTGTACAACCTTGCAAATAGTTCCTAGACCATCCCTTCACCCGCATTGAGAGGCTGCCCCTTTGCACAGCCTGACCTCATATGCTTGTGTTCATTAGCTATGTGTGCTAGTTTGGGGGTAGAAAGAGGTTTTCTCCTTGCCTTTTTTTTGTTTTCTTTTTTCAAACAAAAACATTGAGATACTCATCTGTCAATGCCACCTTTGATGAAAGGCCAGTTGGAGTGGGCAAGATTCCATTTGTGCATCAGCCTCGGTGTATAAGCAAGCTCCATCCATCTTCTGGGCCTCTGACAGTACTTCCCAGCCTCCTCTCGAGGACTCTGCCAACTTTCCAGCTGCCAGCAGTGTGCCTCGCTTACCTAATTGCTTTCTCAGGGCAATAGGAGACATGACAGGGCCTACCCAGTCTCTCTAGAGCTTTGGAAACTCCTGTGTGTGTGTCAAGACGCTAATCCATTTTGCTGTTATGGTGAGACATACAAACATTGGAATGTAAGGTCTGCTTGAATTTGCCACTCATCTTGTACCTTGCTCAGTTCATTGTCCTGGGTCAGTAGCAGTCTAAGTCAGGGTTGAGATTGTTAGTTCCTGCCTTATTCTTACTTCGGAGATAGCATAAGAGAACAAAGAGGAAAATACATGTATATGAAGAGATGCAAAAAAACAGGATGTATAGGAGTGGTGCATTTTCGCCTTCTATTTCATTCACTTACTCACTTATTCATTCATTCATTCATTCCATAGGACAGGGCTCCTGTTTTTGCCAGGCAATCATCTTATCAATGAATAATAACTGGGTTCTGTGTTGACAACCTTTTCCTCCTCACCACGTGCATAAAATAGCAGCAAGTTTTAACTTTAATAGCAATATGGAGGACAAGAGAGATGGTTCAGCAGGTAAGAGCACACCATCCTTATGGCCTGAGTTCAACCCGTGGAACACACTCACACACCTATCATAGTAATAATAAATAAAAAAATTAAAATTCATGACTTCATAGGACTAGTGAATTAAAGAGCTGTGTAGTCTTCTGGAGGTTCTAGAGGCCAAGGATTGTACTTGTCTTTCTTTCTCCCACTAAACCATGGCCAGCTGAGTGTTTAGACTGTGGTGGACAGACCTCAGTGAAAAATTACAAACAAATCGAGATCGCAGAAACCCACTTGCCCCAACTTACTAATTTGCCAGTTTGGGATCCATAAATTATCTAGAGCATGTTGGTATAGTTCTCTACTGGGCTCTCAGTGGGGGAGGCCAACCTTTCTCTACAGTACTGTCTCTGCCATACAAGGGTGGATAATAGCATGAATGGTGTGGGGGGATGATGGGGGGACCATGAGACACCACATGGTGAAAGGGGTGGCCTTGCTGGTTTTATCATGGGTACATGCTTGGCTGGGGCATGTGCAGAGAAGCATGTGTGCACTCGTGGGGAGGCCTGGGGTTGAGGTAAGATACTGTTTTAGTTAGGGTTTCTCTTGCTGTGAAGAGACATCATGACCACTCACTCTTAAAAAGGAAAACATTTAATTACATGGCTTATAGTTGCAAGTTCAGTCTGTTGTCATCATGGCTGGACATGGTGGCATGCAGGCAGGCATGTTGCTAAGAGAAGGAGCTTAGAGTCCTGCATCTTGACTCTGTAGGTAACAGGAAGTTATCTGTTGTCACTAGGGATAACTTGAGCATAGGAAACCTGAAAGCCCATCCCCATAGTGACACACTCCCTCCAACAAGGCTACGTCTCCTAATATTGCCTCTCACTAGGAGCTTATAGGGCCAGCTACATTCAAACTACCCCAGATACTTTCTTTGGTCACTCTCTCTTGTGTGTATTGAGGTAGACTCTTGTTGAGTCTGGAGCTGGTGTCTTGCTTTGTTAAGCTAATCAGCTTGCTTCATCAATTCCCGTGTCCACTATCAACATACAGTTTCCACAGAGATGCTGAAGACCAGATGCTAGTGCTCATACTTGCAGAGCAATTAGCTTGCCTGATGGTCAATCACTCCAGCTCAGACTTCTGCATTTTTAAATATTATTAAAATTTTAAAAATAATTAAATAATACTTAAAAATTAAATAATTAATTAAGAATTATTAGCAGTTTGTTATTATGATTATTTCTTTGAAAATGGTACATTTTAACCCATCAACATCTAAAGTTGATGCAATTGTGTTCCATTTGACCTCTTGCACGCTTATGGTACATATGTGGGAGAGTGACCTGAATAAGTTACTCAAGGCCTATGGGCTCTGTTGTCCCTTGCTTGACAGTAGTACAGGATCCACAGGCCAGATAAAAGAGTCATGGTACGCAACTACAAGTCAGAGATTCTCACTGGCAAAATTTGAGTTCACACCATAATCACACCATCCCATGATGTGAATATTTTAAGGATAGAGAAATCATTTGCTGCCCCATTCAAATGGCATCGATAAACCAAAAGTTATCTTTTCACTGAAGTCCTAGTATTTGATGCTATGTGTTAGACTAGCGGCTAGTTGTAATCTTCACAAAGACCTAGACATTAAAGCCTTCATTTATTATACTACAACTTGTAAATAATAATTTCATTGAGGTTTGACACCCCAAATTCACTGCCTTTAAGCTGTGAAGCACAATGATTTTAGCAGATTGGAAGATGGCCCTGACCCTCCAGTTCACTCCTGAGCGAGGAACATGGATTGCATTAGATCCTCTCACAAGGAAAATTTCAAACTGTGGGTTATGTGGTCTCATCTGCATAATTCAAGGCAGTGTAATGAAGGGGAAGATTTCATTTTAAACAGATAATTAGGAAAGTGATTGATTAGTGCCATTAGCCATTAGCTATTGTCAGGTAAGTGCTATTTAAATGAAGTGTAGTGTGTAAGATGGGCCCTCGTTAGTGTTGTGTGAGTAATCTTCCCAAAATCTTCCCAGCAAACGTCCTCCTTGACCTCATTCCTTCGGTTGAATCTCACAGTGAGCTAACTACATCTCAGGAATTCAGGGTCAAGCCTGCCATGGGTCAACCTCTGGCTTGTGAAATCCAAGCAAAGGAAGTGTTTTTATCATTTTTAAAAAATGCATATTGGGAGTAGGGAGCTAGCTCAGTCAGTATAGTGTGAGGAAATGAATTTGATCTCTAGAATCCATACAAAAATGCCAGATGTCTTAGCATAAGCAAGGAATCCCTGACCAGCCATGCCATCCTGATAAATAGATTTAGACCACGGGAAAGCCTTGTCACAAAAGAACAAGGCAGATGGTTTCTGAGGAATGATATCCAAATTTGACCTTAGGCCCTCACAGGCAAGCATATATACATGCACATGCATCTTCCATCCAAATGTACATACAGGCACGTGTAAACACACAATCAGAGAGAGAGAAAGAGAGAGAGAATTGTTACTACTGGTTAGAATGTACTACTGGCATTTACTAGGTGAAGGGCAAAAATGGCGCCAAGCATCCAAAAGAACAATTTGCCCACTGATCCAAAACAAAGAATGATCTGGTTCAAAATGTCAATAGTAGTGAGCTAGAAACTGGCTTAAAATGAGCACCATCATTAAACCTCTCAATAGCTTTACATTTCATTCCTGGTGGTGCCTAGAGCTGAACATGCGCTTGTGAGCAAGTCCTACAAAAGGTAGTGTGGAAAAAATGAGGAGAGTGCTAGTTGAGCTATCAATGAGGGCACATCTGTCCAGGGCAGACTCCTTCCGCTCGATTGCCCTCCTAAGGGTACCACTGCCAAGGGAGAGCTTCCCTTTGTCCTGGAGATAGAGAAGCACTGAGTCTTATAGGGATGAGGAGGCAAGTGAAGGAAGGAAAGACGCAAGAAGGGGGAGGGAAAGAAGAAAAATACTCTTGAGAAATCAGAGCCAGACAAAGATTAAGTGTGGTTGTTGGTGGCAAAGAGAATGAAGTCACTTGCCTTCCTAAACATGTGTACGGGTATGTGGTGAGGGTGATGCCTCTTAGTTTTGAGGTGACCAGGGAGAGATCTGAGAGGAAGCCTGAAGGATGAGATATACCCAGCATGCAAATCTCTGTGGGAAGAGCTCCCAGGAAGAAGCAACCCCCTTCTCCAAGGATGAGAATGGGTTTGGGATGAGATCCCTTATACATACACGTCTCTGGTTGGCATTCGGAGACCTGAATGATGATGCAGTTTAAGCTCAATTAGCAGACTCTTAAGGGAGGGCTCACAGGCAGGTGAGGAGAGAGTCCAGGAGGAGACGGAAATCCACATCCTGTCTTCGCTCTGAATTATTACAACAGCAAATCTCATGGCAATGGATTTGAGATTAGTTGGAGACTGCGCTCTGTTTAGTATCTGCAGCTGAATTTCAGAGTTGGGACTGTCCTTCAGAAGAGCTGCCCTGCAAGGTACAGGAGTCTGTAAAGATCGCGTGTTCAGGGTCACCACTCTAGAAGTAAAAATAGCCCAAGTCCCGAGGAGCCATCCACTCATCCACTCAAAACTCAGTGGCAGCAGAGTACCCAGGGTGACAGGTTCTCATGGTACCCAGCTTGGAATCAGCAAGTTAGGCACTTCTCTCTGAATTCCTGGTAGAGCTGCATATTAAAGTTAGTGTTAATTAAATATTTGGAAGTCAGCACAGGGCTGCCCCTTTCTCACTCTGATAGGAGCCTTTCTTCTCATGCATACATTTTTTTCACATGTACATCAAAGTATAGGGTGCTTTGGTTAGATTTCTTAAGGAGCCAACCAACCCCTACCCCCCTGCAGGTGTTGTTCTCTGTGAAATCTTGCCTGGGGGCATCTTATTGTGATATAGTTATTTTTATTATTACTGTCTTTTTAAAACATTTTGGCTTTGAATACTTGTGCATAGGTATGTGTGTGCATCTAGACCCCTAGAGCCCAAAGATGGCATCCTTTGGAACTGTAGTTACAGACAATTGTGAGCCATTCTCCTACTGACCAATGCTGAGCGTCCATCTGATCATTAGCTTTTTGGCCCTTGGTGCCTCTTTTCTAGAGAGATGTCTATTTAAAGCCTTTGCCTGTATTTAAATGACAATGGTTTGTCATTTTGCTGTGTTGTATGTGCTCTTTACATTATCTAGACAGAAGAGCATTGTGGCTTATCTGCTGTCTGTTTTTGTAGATAAAGTTGTATTGGTATGTAGCCACACCTCTTTCATCTGAAGACACTTTCTCACCAAAATGAAAAAGCTGGGTAGTTGGATAGAAACTGTATGGACCACAACATAAAAAAATGTTGACTGCCTAGCTCTTTCCAAAAACAAAAAACAAAACAAAACAAAACAAAAAAAAGCTCACTAACAGTTTTATAAGATGGAAATGTCACACAGTCTGTTTAAAACAAAACCACACAAAGGTCACCTCCTCTTCACCTACCTCTTTCATCATGTTCTAATAGAAATGAGGTGCTATTGGAATCAGGTTATGTAAATGAATGTTGACATAGAGTTTCGCATATCAGAATTTGTCCATCAGTTGTACCTGGCTGTATGTGGTTATACAGAAATCATAACCAAAGGTCCTAAGGTTCCTAAAAGTACATATTCTCCTGTCAGTCCCAGCAGCAACTTACTTAATCTTCACTCTGATTCATAAACCTTGAAAAGTGCTCTCTTTATGATGCAGAGGAGTAAGCCTTACACAGCCTGTGATTAGAAAGAGACAGCATGATCACAACCTTTTGTCCCCAAAGGTCACACTCACTGCCAGTTCTTTGAGTCTCTTTTGGGTAAGAATCTCCAGTTGGCTGGGCAGTGGCGCATGCCTTTAATCCTGACACTCGGGAGGCAGAGGCAGGCAGATCTCAGTGAGTTCAAGACCAGCCTGGTCTATAAGAGCTAGTTCCAGGACAGGCTTCCAAACTACAGAGAAACCCTGTCTTGAAAAATCAATAAAATATAGAAGCTCCAGTTGATGGCAGGATCAATGTCTGACTGTCATCCACACTGCAAGTCATGGGAGATGGGAGTATATATCTTTTTCAACAATCAGGAGAGATTTCAGAGTGGAAGCACAGGGAATGGGTATTTAAATATTTTTCTTCGTAAAGCTTTCCACCCTCCTGAACTCAGCTGAGCTAGTCAGACTTAAGCCAAAATTGCGTTTGCGGTTGTATGTATTCATTTATGATGTGGTATCACTAATGTTTTTATGCTGTACAGTCCTCTCTTGTGCTTTTTCCATTTCCTTCTATAACCCACAGCAGTCAGGTTCTGTGATGACACCAAGCCATTTCCACATTAGACAAGCCCAAATCGACCCTCTGAGAGCCCCTCTTCTTGTTGTATGCCAGCTGCCTACTTGGTGCTTCCCCTCTCTTGCCCTTCAATGTTCTGTTCCTTCCTAGACTGACTCATTCATCTCTCTAGCTTATAAATGTCAGAGACGGCAGAGCTCTCCCTCTGCGTCCTCCCCATCACCAAGGTTCTGAGCATCACGCAGACACTGGTGATGATCTTAGCCAGACATTCCTAGGTTGGCTCCCTTCACTCATTCCCGCCACAACCTCCATCCCCTACTGTTCCCCAGCCCCTAGTTTACTTTAAACCAAATTGTGGTCCTATCATAATTTTCCCATAAGATTTTAGTATACATCGGTAAATGATAAGAGACCTCTTTGTATCCTCAGATGACATGGTATTGCACCTAAAACTAAGAATTCCTAATGTATCTAATTTCTAGTTGCCTCAAATGTACCATCTTATTCATTTTCACAGTTGATTTGAATCAGGGTCTTGAAGCCGTTCATTTTTTAATTTTTTTATTTGTCTATATTTATTTATATGGGTCCATGTGTGTGCTACAGCCCCAGGGATCCAAACCAAGTCATCAGACTCAGCAGCAGGCATGCGCCATCTCACGGGTCCCTGAAATCGTTTTTAAGTCTCTTCTCTTCCTACCCAACTTATGATCCAGTGCATTGTTTTTCAATGATGGCTAGCATCTCCTCACTTGCAAAGACTACCCTTAGCTCTGCCCACATGGTCTTTTCTCTGGTTCTGTCTTCTCGGAACCCTCACCATCTTAGCCGAGGCTAATTGGGAGCCACAGCAATCATGTCGCAAGACAAATAATATCACATGTCTCCTTCATTCAAAACTCTGTTGACTTCCCAATTTACTCATAGGCAAAAGCCTGAATCGTTAGCATAGTCAATGTATGAGAGAGAAAAAAATGAAGGGAATAAGAGAGGATAATGGGAGAAGACAAATAGCACATGTTTTTCATGTGAAAAATCTAGGATCAGCATACATGCAAGCATGCATTTTTTACATATGACCCATAAAAGCAGAAAGGGAATTTTCTGAGGGAGGAGTGGAACCAGTAGGAGTTGGGAGGGAGGTCAGGAGAGGGTACAGGGAATGAGCATGAGTAAAGCGCAGTGAAACACGTGTGTAAAGACATCGACCCACAGTGATACACGTGTGTAAAGATGGCATAACAGAACCATTGTGTGGTATGCTAGCCAAAAATGTTAGTTTAAAAAACTGAGCCAAGTGGTGGTGGCACACGCCTTTAATTCCAGCATTTGGGAGACAGAGACTGGCAGATCTGAGTTCAAGGCCAGCCTGATCTACAGATACAAAGATACAGAGAAACCCTTTCTCTAAAAACATAATAACAACAAAAAAGATTATAAATAGATAGATAAAAATAAATAAATGTATATGATAGAGAGATAGATACAGATAACTGAAAACTTACCAGGTGGTAGTAATGTACACCTTAAATCCCAGCCATCAGGAGGCAGTGGCAGGTGTATCTCTTTGAGTTTGAGGCCAGTCTGGTCTAGAGAAGGAGTTCCAGGACAGCCAAGGCTACACAGAGAAACCCTGCCTCAAAAAACAAGCAAACAAACAAGCAAAACTCAAAGCAAACAATTAAAAGGGACATCTTTACTCTTGAAAAGCACCTAGGTTTGGGGGAAAAAATGTGTGTCTTAGGGTTTCTACTGCTGTGATGAAACTCCATGACCAAAAAGCAAGTGGGTGAAAAAAGGGTTTATTTGGCTCACACTCCACACTGTAGGCCATCAATGAAGGAAGCCAGGGCAGAAACACAAGAAGGCCAGGAACCTGAAGACAGAGCTGATGCAGAGGCCATGGAGGGTGCTGCTTACTGGCTTGCTCCCCATGGCTTGCTCAGCCTTTCTTATAGAACCCAGGTCCACCAGCCCAGGGATGGCCCCACCCACAATGGTCTGGGACCTCCCCCATTCATCACTGATTAAGAAAATGCCCTATTGCCAGATATTATGGAGGCATTTTCCCAATTGAGGTTCCTTCCTTTCAGATAAATCTAGCATATGTTAAGTTGACATAATACTGGACAACAATTTGTATATGAATTTCTATTCCATCATTTACTGGTGGGATAACCTTAGGCAAATGTGCTTTCTAGGCTCATATGCTATGTAGCAGTAAGTGAGGTTTTCATTATAAGATAGATAATTGGTTAATATGCTTAGAAGATACTTGGTTCCAAATTGGATGTTTGTCTTCGGTTTCTAATATTGGTATAAAACACCATAACCAAAAGCAACCTGGGAAGGCAAGTGTTAATTTCAGCTTACAGTCCCACATCATAGTTGTCATCAAAGGATGTCAGAGCAGAAATTCAAGGCAGGAACCTGTAGGCAGGGGCTGAAGCAGAAGCTATGGAAGAACACTTCTTATTGGCTTCTTTCCCAGTGACTTTCTCTTACAATACCTAAGGCCACCTACCCAAGGGTGGTGCCACCCACTGTGAGCTGGGCCTGACCACATTAGCCATCAATTAAGGAAAATGCCTACAGGCCAATCCTAATTGGGACATTTTCTCAATTGAAGTCTCCTCTTCCCAAGTGACTGTAGCTTGTGTCAAACTGATGTAAAGCCAGCCAGCACCACATCAGTAAATGCTGATGATGGTGCTATTATTGATTTTATCTAAATGAGGAGTACAGTGATGTCAGAGCCTAGATAGTGTGGCTGACTGTACAATGAACAGAAGTTAATGGGGGATTAGTTTGTATTATTCATGCTAATTACACGCTTTTGCATCTAGGTTTAGCAGACACACAGAGAACTGTGTGTGACTATTGGAAAGTTTTTTTTTTCCTTTTGCATACTTTAGCTTCTATCTGTAAAATAAAGGCACTAAACTACATCAAAGTACCACATAGCTTTATTCCCCTATGTCAGCGCTAGTTGATCTGTTGTGAGCACACAGAAGCAGATTTAGCTGGATTCTGAGTCTGGTCAGGAATCAGCTGATGAGTTTTCTGTGCTCTGTAGCAGTGCCAACGGTGAACAAGGAGGTCATGCAACTGTTCTGGAATTTTCCAGGCCTAGACATATTGTTCTTCAGGGCCTTTCCTGGCTCCTTTGATTCATTTTCTGGATCTTCTTAATGGCCCTGGGAGACTGCATGACTGCTTACCTATCCAGAGGATTTGGAACACTCAATGTCTTTGGTGTGGGAAAAGATGCCAGCTGTCTTGTCAAGATCCTGAAAGCAGGCCAGTAAGATATAAAATTGAGTCTCTGGGTGAGACAACGGCCTCTTTGAGATCTCATAGCAATTTGAGCATTAAAATATGAAGAATTTCTATCAAGAGGGGGAACAGGATGGTCCCCTGAAGTTCTGTAGATAGATAATCCAGTTCGGGCACACCTTGTAGGTTGGTGTGTTTGTAGGTTTCTGACAGTAGAATATATAGTAGATCTGCTGATGGGGTTTTCACTACCCTGGACACAGTGATGAACTGCGTGGGAAGTTACGGTTTCAAAAGACTGCTCTATGTAGCACGAACCTAATTGGTCGTAATAATAAAAACCCAGAGTCAGATATCAAGGGTGAAAGCTGAAAGATCAGAGAAGCAGAGGAGCAACCACTAGATAGACTTCTTACATCTACAGAGTCCTCAAACCAAATGGGACAAGACCCTGTCGCCATGAATCTTCAGACTGAATGCCTGAGCGCCTGTCTCCTCCTGCATTATATTCCTCTCTCTGCCCAGCTGTATCCCTTCCTGTCTCTACCTTCCTGGTGCTGGGATTAAAGGCCCATGATTCCCAAGTACTGGGTTTAAAGGTGTGAACCATCACCGCCTGGCTCTATTTCTCTTTTAGACTGAATCAATCTCACGTAGCCCAGGGTGGCCTTGAACTCACAGAGATCCCTCTGCCTTTGTTTCCTGAGTGCTGGGATTAAAGGTGTGTGCCACCATTGTCTGGCCTTTACAGCTAATTAGCGGCTTAGCTCTGCACTCTGATCTTCAAGAGAGCTTTATTTGTTAGATCACAAACAAAATATCACCACAGCTATATAACTATGAATATGGGGTACAGACAGGTTACTTTGGAAACCAATTCAGCTACTTCTTTCAATATTGAGAACATTGGTTTTCAACCTTCCTAATGCTATGACCCTTAATACAGTTCTTCATGCTGCAGTGACCCCGGAACTTAAATTACTTCATTACTACTTCATGACTGTAATTTTGTTACTGTTGTGAATCATAATGTAAATATCTGATGTGACCCATGTGAAAGGGTCATTTGACTCCAAAGGGGTTGCAATGCACAGGCTGAGAAACACTGGTTTTAGAGTGTGAGACCAAGGGGTTTTCAGTAGTAGTTCTTAGCATCAGCAATGGGATTTGATTTCCAGGAACCTTCGGCAGGAAACCCAGGTGTGGGTCTCTGTTTAGCTTTATATTTTTGTACGACAAAATGAGATCACACCTTCTTCCGCTGGCATTTTATCATCTTGAGCACACGATTCTTTTCGGCAGACTCTGAGGTCCTGCTGTAACTTCGAGCTCTTCTGCTCTGCTAGCAGATCTTTCTCCTCGCAAACCCTTGTGTGTTTTCCATGCCTTTCACACAGACTTCGCTGCAAAAAGCTACGGCGTCTGTGAACTTGGTACCCCGCCCAAGCAAAAACCAAGTTCCTCTCACCGCAATGTTGCACTACCTTTATTGAAAATGTAACATTTCAGATGACTTTCTCAGAAACAACCGACACTAAGCATGAATTTTGGCCTTCGCATCTCCTCCAGCCTGGCACCGTGCTGGACAGACATTCTTACAGGGGAATCTATGAATAGGACAACAGTAAGAAGCAGCTGAAAATAATCTGTGTGGCGTTTGTAAATTGCCCCTCGTGAGCTGCAGTGCTTGGGAAAGATAATTTGTGGTTCTTGCAGAATTCCCTGGAAACTGGGTCTTTCATCTGCAGAGCATTTTGCAATTAAAACATTTCATTTCTCGTATTAACAAATGATAACTCCACGTTTGTTCATCTAAACAACTTGATTTATATTTTTCTGTGCTGCGAAGCTGTTGACATTTCAGAGTAAGTAATTATTTGCATTGCCATTGTGTGGTGACTGCCGGCAAATGATGGAAATTTGAGTGTACATATGTATCACGTAAATCCTTTGCTTAAAGGCTACCTATTTAACTAGAAGCTGTCTGCCTGTGTTGTCATCTGTACTTCGATATCTTATAGGATTAGAATGTTGACAAGCGTGGGTTCAGGCCACATTCATGGTTTGTGCTGTGTACTGGAAAGGCTTTTATGTAATGTCTGAGGTCCAGGCTACCTACAACACCTCCAAAGCACTGGCGGGGCACAAGAGACTGGTAGTCTTAAATCACTCGTTAGAGGAGGCATGTGCTGTTGGCCCTGGGAGTTGTTGGGCATGTGGTAGCTCAGGCATCCCTCTTGGGAGTGTCAGAATTCCAAGTGGAATGCTCATGGAAACAGTTTGTGCCACGCCTACTAACAGTGTGAGCTTGGATAACATTTGATCAAGTGGAGATGCAAAATAGCGAACCTTCTCAGGTTTCTCTCACATTCCATTCTGGGCCAGCAACAACAACGACAAAGGCACAGTTCTGACAATGGAGAGACATGCTTTTGTGGCTTGAAACTAGTGGTTATATCCTTGGAGTAGGAACTCAGTCACCACACAGTTAAATCGGCCACCTTGGCACAATACAGAGGAGGTATCATGGTAAGTGACAGCCTGTGCAGCCATGGGCCTTCCTTGGGAACTCTTTTTGTTCTGGCCTTTTTAACGTTGTAACCACTAATATGTATTAATTGCACATACTAATGGATTCTCTGTGACTTTTCATTCATATATATGTATATATATATTGTGCTTTTAAACTTAGAATTTTATGTATTCAGTTTTATTTTGATATTTAGAGTGTTGGCTATTCACACTTCGGCTCCTTCTCCCAAGGAAACTGTCGCTGAATTGATACTCCAAAAAGACACTCGACCCTTAGCCCACTCAGCAGAGTGAAAGGTTCACACAACTTATAGCCCGCTAGGTGTCTGTCCATCCTGACATGTGCGTGTCCTATTTGTGTTCCCGTTTGGGAATAGACTACTGACTGGAGATCCAAACCAATTTTTACATGGCCTGGAGGGCTGAGTAGAGCCAGTACCCTGAATGGCAAATGTGCTTTATCCTTTGAACCAACTCCAACTGATTAGTTCTAGTTGCCTATAGTGCTGTCTTAAGAGACCATCTGTGGTGTATTTGAGGCTCAGCTGCAAAGTGTGCTGGGATTGATTAACAATGTCTGTCATGGGCTCCAGAGGAAAGCTTGCCCCATATTTGTCATTTTCTGCTTTTAGCATGTCTTTAACTCTTCTGTGCTCTTTTCCTGTGCGAAGTAGTTATAATCTAAAAAAAGTGCCTATTGTATAAACAGAAAGAGTAGGTATAGGTATATTCCACTTTAAGAAACCCTAGTATAGAAATGCAAATTTGAAAAATGCACCAATCTGGAGCCAATTATTTCCATTACAGAAAAGATTCCATGAAAGGTCCCTTTAAATAGCAAGCTCCCCTGCTGCATTAAAACGATGATTCAATTTCCAAAAATTCACGTTGCATGCAACTCTCTGGGACAAAGTCTGTGGTCTTAGCAAGCCGTACCTGAACTCTTTAAAGCCATGCGTCAACATTAGCCAGGATGTCTGCACCAAGTACCTTGAGTGCCCCAGTAACTCCCCTGCCCCTCAAACTTCCTTCTTCCTTCCTATCCCAGAGCGGTGAGCATACCATCTGGGTGATGATCAGCAGCTACTGGCTCCCACCCCACATGACTGCGTTTCATTAGTGGGTAAGCTGATTGCTCTGAGGGTGTTTATGTGTGGGTGTAGCTGTACAAATCCGTGCCCTCTGTGCATTGTGTGTGCCGATGCAGAAACACACACACGATTCAGACTAATCTAAATTCATCCCTGCTGTGAGCGCTGGGGTAAGGTTCCAGCTGGTTGGTCCCTGCTGTGAGTTCTAGTAAGGTTCCAGCTGGTTGGTGGATGTGGCCTTCTGGTGATATCTGCCCTGTATCCTGGTTCATCCCATTCTCTCTGTGTGCCTTCACATAAGAAAAAAAAAAACCTTCCCCAGGCTCCAGGCCTGAGTCCCATTAACCAGACATGGAACTCTTGTCTTCTCCTGCAGCTTAGAAAGCCCCAAATGGTTTTCTGATTTAGAAAATTAAATATAATCTGACTCTTGTGGCCAGCTATGAAATTCCCAACCAACAGACATTTCCACTAAATATGTAACATGCACAACATCTAAAAGTCCCGCCGATCTAGCATGAACTTGAATTATAGAGGCATCCAGTACCCCTCGGGTAAGATCACCAGCCTCTTCCCAGGCACTCCAACTGGTGGCCCCCAAAGCTCCTAAGAATGCCTATTGGCACACATGTTAGCATTCCTGTTGCTCCACAGAACAAGTTAATCCAGGGAAAGATACCTAAAAGAGATGGCCTCTCCCTTTCTCATGTTGCTGGGCATAGACTCATTGTCTTAACTCCTCAATTGCAAGGTATGCCTATTTTATCTATGATACTTGAAAGCTATACCATAAATTTCTTCCATAAATTTGGGTACTTTAAAAAAAACTGACACATGTTTTCTCTTAGTTGTTTTGGGAGACAAAACACAGGAAGACAGTGGTGAAGCACATGAGGGCCACTCAGACATTTCTCCAGGCCCTTGGTGATCAAGGACTTTGACATGGCGGCTCTCGGGCTGCTGAACAGTCCATTGGCTCCTTGCTTCCCATCTTCTCCGACTCACGGGTTGATGCTAAGAGTCTCCCGTGGTACTGGGCTGTGATAGCTGCATAGGTACAGCCATAGATAGCAGCCCCCAACATCATGAGACAAACGATTCCACATACCACCCCGGTGATGACCACGGTAGCCACAGCATGGCGCAGGTTGGCTGGCTTTGGTTTGGGTTTGGTCTCACACTCCAGGGAATCTTGCTGTCCAGAGTCATTCTCAGAAGGCTTGTGGACCTCTTGAGGGGAAGAACCAGGCTGCTGACCTAGTGAGGGTGGTAGATGTGGAGAAGGCAGAGGACAGGGTTGGTAGAGTTCATGGGGAATGGAGAGGAGATCTCGTCCCTTCCAGGGCTCAGGCAGCCAGCAGATGGCACTGTCTGTTATTCCCCCTTGAAGACACAAAGCAAAGGGCAATGATGGAGCTTTGATATGACAACATTGAAAAGTCCTCAGCCTGCCACAGACTAGAGAATTCCTAATTGCTAAGAATTTATTAGAAGCCAAGATTCCTTACTATTATATAAAGGCTGTGGGGACCACTGGGCACATGTTGACAGGGACCATGAGGGCCAAACAGCCAAAGACATTGTGACTTCCACTAACCTGCCCACCCATTCCCCACCTTTCCTGCCAGATTCTCAGTGGAAATCCAAGAAAGCAAAAAGCGAATAGCCATTCTTGTGTTTGTGTGTTAACTGAGAACACCCTACGTCTCTATCAACACTTTTTCCCTGAGTAGTTGGTCTCTGAGCATCTGAAAATACCTTATGTTTAGTTCATGGGATCTAAGAGGCTCGTTTTCTCGGGCTTCCTGACAGTTACTACTTAGAGTTCCAAGTGTCTCAAGGAGTTATTCACTGTGGGTCTTGGTCTCTGTAAGGTGACTGAGTCCCTTGGGCATGTGTCATAGCTATCCTTCCTTCCCTGCAGTACTGCTGCAGGGTACACCAGTCCGCTATTCAGCTTCTCATGCATGAACTTCTTCAAGTTTTCTGCCATCGGGTCATCCTAGTTGTGTCTGACCTGACAGCTTAAAGTCCTCACCGTTCTCTCTTATAAGGAATTCGTTTTTTAATTCACATAAGGTGTGAGTGGATAAATCAACACTC